>ML682015.1:14806413-14857269 GCA_007922195.1 Podocnemis expansa | reverse complement strand
TGTGTGTGTGTGTGTGTGTGTGTGTGTGTGTGTGTGTGTGTGTGTGTTTAAAAAAGTTGATAAAACTATAATGAGATGCAAAAGTGGAAATGACAGAGGAAGAAAATAAACATTAAAATGGAAATAGAAATAGGTCTATAAACCTAGCCCTGGAGACATTTGCAATGTAACTTTTGCAATTACATTTGCAATGTAACTTTTATAACTCATACTTTGCAACGTGTAGCTTTCAAAGAAAATTAATTGAATTCTGCTATTCACCTTACCTAACCCCAATCAAGTGATAGGCAGAAAAACAATTACATACCTGTGTAATAAGTGTTCATTTAGTTCAAGTGGTGATTCAAGTATTCTGATTGTATAAAAAAATCCTTGAAACTCAGGCCCCTGTTCACAGCAGTGGGAATCCCAGCAAGTCTGTTTGAAATGGAAGTGGGACATCATGCTGCATGAACTTTGTCAAATTCCTTCTGCACACAGGCAAATTTCACCAGTTACCCACAGGCCCTTATTCAGCAAGATACATTAAAGAAGGGAGTAATGCTACTGAAATCAATGGGGCTACTCCCATGCCTAAGTAAACACATGCTTAAGTCCCTGACTGTTTTAAGTCCTTGCTATGCAAGTAGCCCCACTGATGTCAATGGGAATAATTGCACAGTAAAGATGAAATTCATCCCTATGCAGAAAGCTCGACACATGTTCTATGCACTTTAGATCCCACAGAAACTCTATTTTAAGTGTGGAAGCAGTGCATAGGCTTTAGGGTGTGCCATGTAATGCTCTGCTCAGTGTGAGTGTCAGAAATCATCCCTAATTTATAAATCCTTGCAGGAGGCCTCTGTGGATGAGTTTTGTTATTCCTTTTTGCATGGAAAAATTGAAGCTCAGAGAGGTTATGGTCAATATTTTCAGATGGGTGGGAGGTCTAAATGCAGGCACCTTAATCTTCCCGTAGATATCTAAATAAGTGATCTGACTCTAGATGCTGAGGACAGCTGGCCAGAAACCAAGAATTCTGTTTCATGAAAAAGATTTCTGGCAGTTTGAAATTTGTTTCCATTCTGATGTAGAACAAAACCAAGCTCTTTTGAAAATTTGAGACAGAGCGAGACCAAACTCCCAGAAAGCCAGCAGTCTGGTGGCCGAGACACTCACTTGGGATATGGCTGACCCAGGTTCAAATCATTAGCCTGAATCAGGCAGAGAAAGGACTCAACAGTGAGTGTCCTATAAGCCAAATAATTGCCCTACCCGTAGGGCTATTGGTTATTCTGAAGTGGCACAAACTATCTGTAGTTTTGACTAAAAATTCCATCCTGGTCCTGAGCAAATTTCCTGGCAAAAGTTTTGGTCAAAACCCATACATTTCCAGGGAAACTTTCCATTTTGGCAAAAGTCAGCATTTTCCAAATGGGGGGGGGGGGAGGGAGAAAACATATCACTGAAAAGTTCCCAACCAGTTTTAATGCTAAGTGCCCATATTTCCCACGGACTTCAGTGGAAGGTGCTGTCAGCCAGCTCCTCCAAATATCAGACCATTTGTTTAGGTGCCCACATTTGAATATTTCAGCCTTATATGCTCAAATGTTTAGTTTGCCCATCTGTAAAATGGCCATGACAAGCCCTCTCTCAGAGAGGATTTCAAGGTTAAATTATTATTATTTGTAGAGCACTTTGAGATCTTAAATGGACAGTGGAAGCATGAAATATTGTTCAAAACCCCAGGATGAAAGAAGCTTTGTACAGAGGAAAGTATAATTAAAATAGTGGCTTGACTGGGCTTTGGATCAGTCCCAGAATGGCTAAGATACAAGCAACTGCTAAGTGGAGTGATTTCTATGCCAGCTCACTTTATCTTTGGATAGTCAGTATCAATAGACTGCAATTCTATAAAGTACTTTGAAGCTTGCTGAAGTTAATATATACAAAGCCATCAATCAGTAAAATGAAAGTAATTATTAAGTAGAGTTCCATTTGATTTTGAGAACTGAACAAAAGCCAGTTGTTGGGTTTTTTTTTTATAAATGTTAGTTTCTTTGGTGCTCTGGTGACTTCGTTGAAGTCAATGAATCTTTCCATTGCCTTCAGTGGGTTTGGACCAGGCTCTAATGAACTAAACTTTCCAGAACTCCAAAGCTAACTCCCATTTCCAGATTCCCCACTTCTTAATATTTTCAACTTAAACTCTTCTCTCTCCCATTACCTCAACCAACTTGTTGATATATCAAATGAAAAACATGCTGGCAAGTTGGCTATAAATGTTTCTTCTTCTCCTACTGCATCCAAAACATACAGATTACACTATGCTGAACTCACATAAACTCTGATTGGGTTTGCTGCAGAGCTATAAAGCTGACCTGCCTTTGCAAACTTATTTTGGAGGATGGAAACAAATCACATAACAGCTTCCAAGGCAGCTTCTGCCGCCCAAACATCTTTCCTCTTGAGCATTAAATGTGTTGGCCCTCAGTGAACATTTGTTGAATGGAACTAGAGGAGAACAAGCCCAGAAGGTCACGTTGCTCTCTTGTGCTCCTTAGAGCATTTATTACTCAAATGTTCCCCCAGTCAGTTTTTGTTATTTGACTTGTATTTCTCAGATATCTGGCTTTCTCTGATGACAGACTCATGGGCAATAATGGCTTGCTCTAACACCACTGAGGTTAATGGCTGTTTGTCCCTTGACTTCGATGGGCTTTGTATCAGGCCCCAGGAGGGTGCCTGACCATCCTCCAATTGTTTTTTCTAATGTCTATTGCACAGGATGAGAAAGATTATTTGCAGTCTGCTGGCATGTTTCATCCAAAGCTCTCAAAGTGCATCATAACTGTAAATTAATTCTCACAACAGCCCTTTGAGGGAAGCGGTTTTCCCTATGGGCCAACTGAGGTTCCTGACTGGCTTGCTGTGATTCTGAGTGAGACAGCGACAGGAGAGAGAATAGGACCAACCTGTCCCAAGGGCCTGCTTCCTGTGTGAGCCCATGGAACTAGCTTAGCATTTTATTTTACTTAGCAGGAACGCAGGAAACCCACAGGCTGGTCTGCTGTAAAACATTGACTTAAGCATGTTAGAATAACTGAAGCATAAGCATATGACTAAAGCTAGGATTTTGTCACAGTTATTTTAGGTAAAAGTCAGGGGCAGGTCACGGGCTTTTGTGAAATTTTGGGTAATGCTGATGATCAGTCTGTGAGTTTTACTAAAATTAATGAAGAACCAGGGCAGGGCATGCAAAAAACCCAAGGGTAGATAAATATCATAGCTCCATTGCAGAAGAGGGAGGTGCCAGTCATTGCCACCAGCCCCGTTCCCACAATGACAGGTCCCTGAGCGATCCTTGGTGGCTTGGAGCTCCAGGATCCATTCCTCCTCATGGCTGAAGGCTGTGGGGCCCCCCATCTGTGGTGGGTATGGGATGCACTGTGGCAGGGGGCTTCAGGGTCCCCTTCATGCCTAGGAGTTGCAGAGTTCCCCATTAGGGCTAGGATGGTCCATGCCACCTGAAGTGGCTCAGAGCTGGGGGGCCCTGCCAAACATGGCTCAGAAACTAAGAGATGCCCCACTGAGAGCCCTATAGCAGCTGAGAGCTCCTGAGGTTCCCTGCAGCCCCCGGAAGCTGACAGCTTCAGCCCTGCTGCTCCCGGCATGAGGTAAAAACTGAAAAGGACGATTTCACGAAGGTCTCTGGAAGTCATGGAATCCATAGCTTCTGCAACCTCTGTGACAGACTTGCAGCCTTACCTGTGACCCTTGGCACAGGTAAAATGCCCTGACAGTTACCCTAGATTTTGGGGAACTGGGACTAGTTGCTTAAGAGAGGCGTTGGCACCTAATGATACCAGGCAATCACCAGAATATTGAACTGATATACGGCTTGGATCTTTTAGTGTCAAATTGTCAGCATATGTTTAACCACAAAGTTTAGCCATAGTTGACATATGTGGCACTGAGCTAAATGTCATTAATGTGTTAACTGTACAGTAAAGACATTCCAATATTAGTAAGGTGAGAAAGTTGATATGGATGTGGGAGTCTGGGCACCCGAGTGAACATTCATGATGTGTTCTATAATTGGCCAGGCCACCATGTAAGCAATAACCAGCATTTCATCATTGACCCTTCAGCTCTTCATTGTCATTATCTATCAGTGACCTTCAGGCATTGGAGTCTGTACCGTTGGACTCATTTGACATGCCACGGCTGGTCCTGTGCCTCTTACCACTAGGTCCCCAAGGAAGGGTCTGAGCATATAAGTAGATGAGCTTATGTAAAGAGTGATACCCAGATATCATTAATACTAGACTATTATTTCCATGATTTGGAGCTTCCTTGTCTTTCCTGGTTGTGTTAATACAAGTGATAATCTTTGCCCAAGGAAAGTGTGTCTTTGCTATATACAGTGGGGCTCCCCACAAGATATTGAACTTGTGAATTTTAATTCTATTCTGTCTGATTGTGAGACTGGAACCCCATTACCTCCAGCTCATTAAATTTGTTGCAATAGATAGCCAGTACAAACAGTAACCATTAAAGAATGAGTCCGCAATGCACTAATCAGCATTCATCTGTTAATCGCAGGTCTCATTTACTGCATTTCATCTATGTGGTAAAAACAAAAAGATCTAGGTGGAAAAATAAGAGCAACCCCTCCAAATCTGTGGTATCTGGCATGTCCAGAGACCCTTCTGTGTCACCAGGTTTTATGCTGACCCCATCTCTGTAGTATCTGAGGATGTCTCAAGAGTAAAACTTCTCTAAGCATCTAAGCACCTCTCAGAATAAAAAAAGTGTTGTCTAGTAGTAGGACCAATGCTTTGGGATTCTACTAACTTAGATTTCTGTTCCTAGCTCTGCTAAGTGTTCTTGGGTGGTTTCCCCAATCCATGCTATGGGAGTTGTACTTTTGTACAGCACTTTGAGATCTATTGAGGACATGGGCCTCATAAAAATTGGATAGTTCCAAAGGAGTGGCCGTGTTAGTCTAGTTCAGCAAAACAAGTAAGGAGTCTGTGATACTTAGGGTATGTCCACAAGTATCTTTTAAATTGAAATAACACTGGTTATTTCAATTCAAGAAAGATTAGGTCCACACAACATTTTCTTGTTTCGAAATGATGAGCTCCGTCATTTCGAAAAAAGAGACGTTATTTTGAAATAGCTTAAACCTACTTTAATTCAAATCGTCTGTTACTTCGAAATCATTGTTTTGAAATAACGCCGTTCTGACGTGTTATTTTGAAATAACCATTATTTCAAATAACACTTTTGCCCTTCTCCTTCCCAGGGTGCCTTTCTTTTTGTATATGTTGGGTGGGGGAATGGCCCAGTGAGGGGGCCATGTTGCCACACCTCCCATGGTGCCCCTCTCCTGGTTCTAAATAGCAAATCCTGTGTCTGAACTTGCTGTTTTGATTTGAGGTTTTTGCTTGTTTCAATTTAAGTTAATTCGAATTAAGGATTTTATTTTGAATTATTTCAATTTAACTTAAATCAAAATAAGCATGTATGTGTGGACATAGCCTTAAAGACTAGCGAATTTATTTATCGCATGAGCTTTCAGGGGAGAAAATCCCACTTTGTCTTCAAAGTGTCTGATGAAGTGGGATTTTCTCCCCTGAAAGCTCATGCAATAAATAAATTTGTCTTTAAGTTCCACGGGACTCCTTGCTTGTTTTGATAAAAATTGGATATTTTTATTATCTGTGTAATCCCTGCTGGCAAGATTTCAGTGGACTGGGTGGGGGGGAGAAGATTCAAATATTCAAATATTGTATTGGTGTGGCCCTTGGAAGAAAGATTCCCACTGACTTTTAATTGGGGTTTGGAAAAACAAGGGCAAAAGGTAACTTGTGCCTTTAGCACCCCATTATAGACCTTTGGACAGATAGCTATTCAATTCTTTGACATTATTAACCCACTCTTCCCCCAAAACTGGCAGATTTTCCCCTTTCATGAGACCATCTTCTGGGAAATGCCTTCAGATTCTTTCATATCCATCCCAAACTCTACCCTCTGAGAACACAGTGGAAGGGCCAAAATGCTTACTTTCAATCTACGCACATGATTCTCACTCAAGTTTCTAGGCCAGATTCGTCTGTCCCTCCTGCACCTGGTGTTTCACCAGGAATGAATCTGGCTCACTGCCTGACTGATTTCAGGCTGATCCCCAATCTTTGATGTAAGTGGTGATACACCAAGGATGAATTAAAACAGCAGATTATTTTTCATGTGTTTCAATTAGCAACAAATATCATCTCCCTTGTCCATCATTAGGCCTGGCACAGTTCCATGAAGCAAAGGTAGGCACTGGGAGGGCAAGCCATGCATGTCACAGAGCACACTTCTGTCCAGATGGGGGCAGGCCAGAGCAGGGGAGAGCAGAGGGTCTGACACTCTACAAATCCTCTGAACCTGATCTCCTGGAACCTGCTACCTCAAAGGGCCCTAGAGCCAGAGTCCAAATGTCCACACTCCAGTTAAACAGCCCTTTAGCCCAAGCCTGAGTCCGCTGGCTTGGTCAGCCACAGGGTGTTCCTTGACATGCACACATTATTAGTTAAATTAGAAAAATGGGAATTAATATGAATGAATCAATTAATAGGAAAATAGAAAAGTGGAAAATAGAAAACCAGTTAAAGAAGAGACTACCTCAAGTCATACTGAAACATGAACTGTCAAGCTGAACTGGAGGGAGTTTACTAGTAGAGTTCGTCAGGGACTCATCTTGGGACTGATCTAAATTAACCTTTTTATTACTGACCTTTGCACAAAAAGTGGAAATGTGCTAATAAAGTTTGCTGATAACTTCATGTTGGAAAGTTGCTAATACAGAGAAGGATTGGGACATCATAGAAGAAGATCTGGATGACCCTTGTAAACTTGAGTACTAGGAATCAGATGAAATTTAATAATGGAAAGTGCAAGGTCATGCATTTAGGAACAAATAACAAGAATTTCTCCTATCATTTGGGGATGCATCACTTGGAAGTGACAGAGGAGGAGAAGAATCTGGGAATGTTGGTTGATCACAGCATGACTATGAGCCACCAATACAATGTGGACATGAAAAAAGCTAATGTGGTCTGAGGATGCATCAGACGAGGTATTTCCAGTAGGTATGGAAGTGTTAGTACCATTATACAAGGAGCAGCTGAAGTCTCATCTGGAATATTGTGTGTAGTTCTAGTCCCCTATGTTTTAGCACCATGAATTCGAACTGGAACAGGTGGAAGGAAGGGCTGCAATGATGACCTTATGAGAGGGGACTCAAGGAGCTTGGTTTGTTTATCCTAATCAAAAGAAGGTTGAAGGTAAATATGATTGTTCTCTATTAAATACATGAGAGGGATAAATACCAGGAAGGGAAAGGAATTATTTGAGTACAATGCCAATGTACAAACTGTCCATCAGGAAAGCTAGGCTTGAAATCAGACACAGGTTTCTAACCAGCAGAGTAAAGTTCTGGAATGGCCTCCCAAGGGGAGCTATGGGGGGGCAAAGAAACAGCTGGCTTTAAAACTGAGACTGATTAATTTACAGAGGGTATGGTATGATGGGATGGCCTAGTCTGGCCATTGACGAATTTTTGTTTTCTGTTGGTAGATATGCCAGTGACCTGAGAAAGGATGTTAGATGGGGTGAGTTCGGAGTTATTACAGAGAACTCTTTCTTGAGTGCCTGGCCGGTGAGTCTTGCCCACATGCTCAAGGTTTACCTGATTGTATACTTTGGGGTCAAGAAGAAATTTTCCCCAGGGCAGATTGATAAAGGCTCTGTAGCAAGGGGCACAATTGACTTGCTAGTGGGTTCTCTGTATGTTAAAGTCTTTAAATCATGATTTGAGTATTTAAATAACTCGGTCATAGGTAAGAGCTTTACTACAGGAGTGGGTTGGGTGAGGTTTTGTGGCCTGCATTGTGCAAGAGCTCATATTAGATGATCATATTGGTCCCTTCTGACCCTAGAATCTATGAATCTATAACCATAGAGTTTCAGAGGGTAGCTGTGTTAGTCTGTTTCAGCAAAAAAACCAAGGAGTCCTGCAGCACTTTTAAAGACTAACAGATTTAGTTATTGCATAAACTTTCAAGGGGTATAACCCCACTTCATCAAATGCATGACATGGAAACTGCAGTATGTTAAGTGTGTATACACATGCAGAGAAGGGTGCATCACAAGATTGACTCAAACAATTCCAGAGAGGTAGTCTGTTATTCTGCTTGAGCAAACCAAACAATTTTTTTTCATTCAAACAGTGAGGATGCTGACTTTTGAGAACAATAGATGAAAGGAGAGAATGTTAAAATGAGGGAAATTACCTTTCATAGTGAGTTAGTCATTCTAAGTTCCTGTTCAGACCCAGTCTGGTGGTGATAAATTTCCATATGAACTCCAGCTCTGCAGTTTCACATTGAAGACTGGTATAAAGATTTTTTGCTGAAGTACTGTAACTTTCATGTCTATTACAGAATGTCCAGGGAAATTAAAGTGCTACCCTACTGGTTTTTGAATGTTACCATTCTTGATAAAAAAAAAACAACAAGGAGTTGTGTGGCACTTTAAGACTAACAGATTTATTCTTGATGTCTGATTTGTGTCCATTTATTCTTTTGCACAGAGACAATCCACTTGAGCCAATGTATAAGGCAGAGGGACACTCCTGGCACATGATGGCATATATCGCATTGGTAGATGTGCAAGTGAATGATCCCCTGATGGAGTGGCTGATTTGGTTAGGTCCTATGATGGTGTCACTTGAGTAGATATGTGGACAGAGTTGGCAATGACATTTGTTCCAAGGTTAGGTACCTGGGTTACTGTTTCTCTTGTATGGTGAGTAGTTGCTGGTGAGTATTTTCTTAAGATGGAGGGCTATCAGTAAACAAGGATTGCCCTGTCTCCCAAGGCTTAAGAGAGTGATGGATCATCTTTCAGGATAGGCTGTAGATCCTTGCACATGTACAAAATGGGCAATGACTGCCTAGGAAGGAGTACTGAGGAGAGGGATGTAGGTGTCATAGTGGACCACAGCTCAGTGTGAGTCAGCAGTGTAACACTGTTGCAAAAAAGCAAATACTGTTTTGGGATGTATTAACAGAAATATTGTAAGTAAGTCATTCTTCCGCTCTACTCTGCCCTGATTAGGCCTCAGTTGGAGTATTGTGTCCAGTTCTGGGAGCCTAATTTCAGGGAACATGTGGACAAATTGGAGAAAGTCCAGAGAAGAGCAACATGAATGATTAGAGGTCTGGAACACTTGACTTATGAGGGACAATTGAAAGAGCTGAGTTTGTTTAGTCCAGAAAAGAGGAGACTGAGAGGGGACATAAGAGTTTTCACATATCTAAGAGGTTGTCATGAGGAGGAGGGAGAAAAACTGTTCTCCTTAACCACTGATGATAGGACAAGAAGCAATGGACTTAAATTACAACAAGGGAGGTTTAGGTTGGACATTAGGAAAAAATTCCAAACTGTCAGGGTGATTAACCACTAGAATAAGTTGCCTAGGCAGGTTGTGGAATCTCCATCATTGGAAGTGTTTAAGAGCAGGTTAGACCAACACCTGTCAAAGATGGTTTAAGAGGGTACTCGGTCCTGCCATGAGTGTAGGGGACTGGACTTGATGACCTCTCATGATCCCCTTCAGTTTCTATGATTCTATGCATTGAAGAGGTTTGACTTGGAGGCCGTAGGTTATTATGATGACCAGTGGCATTCTGTTGTTTTCCTTGTTGGGTCTGTACTCTAATAGGTGATTTCTGGGTACCCATCTGGCTCTGTCAATCTGTTTCTTCACTTCCCCAGGTGGGTACTGTAGTTTTAAAAATGCTTAAAAGAGATCCTGAAGATGTTTCTGTCTAAGGGATCAGACCAAATGCTGTCGTGTCTTAGGACTTGGCTGTAGACAATGAGTCATGTGATGTGTCCCAGATGAAAGCTGTAGGCATGTAGTTAGATGTAACAGTCTGTAGGTTTCTACTACATGGTGGTTTTTGTGTGGACATCACTTATTTGTACAGTAGCGTCCAGGGAAGTGGATCCCCCATTTGGACTACTGAAGACTGAGGTTGATGGTAGAATGGAAATTGTTGAAATCATGGTGGAATTCCTCAAGAGCCTCCTTTCCATGGATCCAGATGATGAAGATGTCATCAGTGTAGCATAAATAGAGGCATGGCACTTGGGGCTGAGGGCTGAGGAAGCATCATTGTAAGTCAGCCATTAAAGTGTTGGCATTTTGTGGTGCCATGGGGCTACCCCTACCAGTGCCACTGACTTGAAGGTACAAGTCATCCCCAATCAGAAATGGTTCTGGGTGATGACAGAGTCACAAAGTTCAGTTCCACTCCCACTCTGTGGTTTGAGGCAAAAGAATTATTTACCCTTTACTTCACAGAGCTGCCTCATGCCAGCTATGTTAGACAGAGAAATGAGATCATCTTGGCCTGAACCAAAGATAGCTGTAGTCAATAGAAAAATTCCTACTGACTCCAAAGGCCTTTGGATCATGCCCATTTTAAGGAATTCCAGTCTTTGTCAGACATGTAACTTGTACTCTATTTAAAAATATTCAGCTTCCAGCTTCCCTTTCCCAAAACATCATGGGGTCAGTCCTGTTTTCAAAGAATGCAGAAGTCTCTCCTTTGACTTTAAAGGGAGCTGAATCAGGTTCTGTGCAAATAAATGCATTTCTCCAGAGCTAGGCTAGTGAGAGTTAAATGATTCTTAGATACAACTTGTGGCTGTGAACTCTGGTGCAGATATTCTGTAACTGAAAACTGATTTTTCCTTCCTGAAAACAAATAATTGTAACACTTCAGGAAAGTTGTTGCCTATTTTATTAAATGCCTTCTCGGTTTTTCAAGTGACATTTAGAATGAGAAAAAAATCTGTCAGATTTCACATAATCATCTCAACAGAACTAGGGTGACTGAATTTTTGGGACTATGCATCATGACTTCACTCTCCAGAGGAACTACAGAGTGAAATCTTAGGGTATATTTATACTGCTGACATTGTGCTGGTGCTACAGGATTGATTCTGTGGGATCAATGGAGCAGATACTGGAGACCCGCTCCGTTGATCCCAGAAATGCTCTTCTGTCAACATCATAAATCCACCCCTGTGAAAAGTGTAAGGATGTGTCAACCAGAGGGCATTTCCCACTGATGCCATGGGAAGTGAAAGTTAGCAAGTTGATGGCAGTGTAGGCCAGGCTTTATTGTGGTCGGATGAAATCCTGACTCTCTTCCTTTGTCTTAAGTTTAAATCAGCTCTTTTACTGAAACCTCTTTCAAAAGTTTATTTGATTTTGGATGTGAACTATATGAAGGCAAGTTACGTGTGCCCAGTAAAACTATCCACAGGGAAAAAATAATTATGAATTCCAAGAAACGTACTCTATTTCATTAAGACTAAGTAGGATCAGCCTTCTTCTTTAGTATCCTTGGTTTGAGATATACGTACCCCATCATTTCACAATACTAACACCTGTGTAAAGGCCAGATGCTCCATAGAAGTGCTCAGTGCACCCAGGTACAGAGGAGCATAGGTGACTTTATCTTTCCACCTCCCTGTCCACTAGCAAATAACCTTTTCCAAGAAGGAAATGAGGCTGTTTGGCGTGATTTGTTCTTGACAAATCCATGCTGGCTGTTTCTTACAACACTATTATCTAAGTGTTGACAAATTGATTGTTTACTAATTTGTTCCAGTATCTTTCCAGATGTCCCAGTTAGAATGACTGGCCTGTAATTTCCCAGATCCTCTTTGTTCCCAGGACAAACAAGGATATGTGTGACACTTTTTAAGACTAACAAATTTATTTATTACATGAGCTTTCATGGGAGAAAATCCCACTTTGTCAGAGCCTTGATTTTCGCCATGAAAGTTCATCTGATAAATAAATTTGTTAGTCTCTAAAAGTGCCACCAGACTCCTTGTTTGTTTTGCTGGAGTAGACTAACACGGCTACTCCTTTGGAAATTAAAATTACAATTAGACGAATCCTTACTGTAGTTATTTTCCTTTTGTTTCAAATTGTACTTTTATTGGATTATATATTATAAAGCAAAATGAAAAGTCAAAATTGAAACAAAACCTTTTGATGTTGTCAAAACTGAATGTTTTGAATGAACTGAAAGGGTTTTCTTTCCCTCCCAGAATTTTCCTTGGCAAGAAATTTCAACATTTTCAGATCTTGTTTCAGTTCAGAGCAAAGCCATGTGTTGAGATCCCTCATGAAATGAAACAGCGTCTGTCTAGTACCCATCTTTGAGAGCAATGTGTAAATGTACTGAACAGTGGAAAGTTCAATAGTTTCAGAATGAAGAGTTTTGGCTCTGCCACACCACATGGGCCAAATGTAGCAATGCTGCAAAGATGGGTGAGATAGCTGCCAGTTACAGTGAGTGTCAACAGTGTAGCCATGTACTGTTACTTGCACTGACTTAGTACTTTTAGAGACCAAATTTATACCTGTTGGAAGCAGGCTGGCTTCCCAGCAAAGGAGCCAGACTCAGCTTGCAAGTTCATCAATGCAAATCCAGTGTCCCACTACTGAGGTTAGTGGATAATATCCTTCTCTCACTTAGAATCATAGATGATTCGGGTTTGAAGGGACCTTAGGTCACCAAATCCAACCCCCTGCTCAAAAAGGACCAACCCAAACTTAAATGATCCCATCCAGGGCTATGTCAAGCCATGATCTGAAAATCTCTAAAGATGGAGATTCCACCATCTTGTTAGGTAACTCACTTACAATAATGTAATGACATTGACTACTGAGGAATAAGTCCTGAAGTGCATTGGTATAAAAAATGAGATGAGAAGTGCCCTCAATTGAATTTCTCTGGATGTATAATGGTACAACAGAGTCATGGGTCAGTAGATCCTGTCAGTTTATGTCGGGGGGGTTGGCAACCATGCCATCAGCTAACCTGCTGCTTATTCTTTCTTACTCCTTCTGTTTGTGACTCTTTATGCTCTTCCTCCCTTCCTCCATTTTAGGGTCTGGTGTAAAGTTAATGAGAGGTTCTCCACTAAATTCAAGAAAAGAGCTGAGTATATAAGTGCCATTTTTTTTGCTCCTTCGATGCATGGCAAAATGTTCTACATGGGTTTTTATACCACACTTCTTACTGTGGGATCAGAAGATTATCAGCATATGTGCAGTGCACCCTACCATTTAGTGGCATCATCATCAACCACCTGGAGAGCTGGTAGCCTAGCATCCAAATTATTCAGTCGGCACTTAACTATTCAACAGTCAGGAGCTGAACTCAGCTGCATTGTGGGTCCTTAGAGAAACCCCATTTAAAGAGATTGGTTGTACAGTTAGTTGCCCTGTTCTGTTCGAAAATGGCTCAGCAATGACCTCAGGTGTCTTGGCAGATCAAAACATGATGGACAGATGAGAGACTGTGCAAGTTGCAGTACCTTTTTTTCCATTTACACAAGTGTGTATCTGGAAGCGCAGCTGGGGAATTTGACCCATCAACTACAATCTTTGAAGTATAAGCCTTGGTTTCATAGGAAATACAGAGAAAAAGCAATGCCTGTGTTTTAAGGGAAGCAATGCTGCAGACTTCAAAGGTTCAAATATTAGCTTCTGTAGCATCTTAAATATTGTCACCGGTGTGTCTTGAAAGCTTGCAGAGACTGCACCCAATACATCAAGATAAATGCATCCTTTGATCTGGGTGATAAAAACAACCATTTTTTCTACATGTAAACTCTTTTTTGTAAACATTTATGAAATTGTGGAAAATTATGTCTCTGCCAGAATTTAAAACAAAGAGCTCCGATGAATTTGTTTTATACTTGTCCTTTGCAGTTTTCTATTAAATTTCTATCACCCAGTGGGGTTTTCCCAAAAGGCTCATGGTGTTGTGGTTACCAGGGCAACATATGTTAAATTGTTGCCGTCTAGAGGAGACATTCCTATTGACTTTTTATTAAAAAGCATGTGATGTGAACTGAAAGATGAGGTACCTGGATAGGTACCCTATTAAAACATTGTACTCATATAGGCACTTTCATACAACTCCAAGGACCATAAAGCCCATCCTAGCCAGCTTCAGTAAGCTGTATCTTGCTACTTGTGAAATAGAAAATGCCTCAGGGTGAATAGGACACAATTTAGACTGCACTGTAGGCACAGCCATGAGCAAACTATGGTGCACCAAACAGAACAAATCCAGGAACAGCCCTGGAGACCATCGCTGTGTGATTGTGGTCCGGCCTCAGTGTAAAACTTTTGTTGACATAGCCATATCAATCAGCAGTGTGATTTCTTTTCCCCATCCCAACTAACAAAGCTAAGTTAGCAAAAGACCAAGTGCAGACAAACTTATACTAGCAAAAAAAAGGTCCTTCTTCAGGCATAGCTTATGTTTAGCCAGTAGAAACTGAGTCTTCACTAAGAGGATTTGCCATAACAACCATACCAGCAAACTCTTCCTAGTTCAGTCCAGGTCTCTGAGATACCTCCTTCAGGTAAAAGAAGCGAGGAGTCCTGTGGCACTTTAAGACTAACAGATTTACATATTGCATGAGCTTTTGTGGGAGAAAATCTCACTTCATCAAACTGACGAAGTGAGATTTTCTCCCATGAAAGCTCATGCGATAAATATATCTGCTAGTCTTTAAGTGCCACTGGACTCCTTGCTTCTTTTGCTGAAGTAGACTGACATGGCTGCCCCTTTGGAACTCCTTCAGGCAGAAACCTTCCCTTGCTTTCACCTTGATGCAGGGAGTAGTAATTTAATTCTAGCTTTTACCAGAAGAAAATTACATCCTTCACATCAGCTCAACCTCACTGGGGGGCAACTGGGGAAGTGAAGCCAAGTCTCCACCCATTCCCCACTCACCTGCCCTGCAGAGGGAGCAAACTTTACAGCGCCATCTACTTCTGTATCCCTGCACTGAGTGTGGGTAGCCCGTGTAGCAGTCTAAGGGTATTTCTCACGTTCTTGCACAGACACTTAGGCCAAGTCATAATCAGGCCCATGGATTAAATCTCAAAACATTCATATGAGGCAGTCAAAAAATATTACCCCTTTTTAACAAATGGATCAACTGAGGCAGAGACCCCTCAATTTTAAGAGATTTACCCAAGCTTTTCTTGTGAGTTGAAGAGAGAACCATTTGTGATGCCTAGCCTGCTGCTCTTACAGATTTGCCCCTACTCTCCCCACCCAACAATTCAGCATGCGTCCTTTGATTAAGAAAGGCTTTGGATTGTGTTTAGAACTGTTGTTGGTGTGTCTGAATGTTGTCCTGCAGAAATGAACCTTGAAAGATGATTCTTTTCTTCAGTCATTTGGCTTTGTCAGTGGTAAAACATGTAATACAATGGAACAAAGATCTTACTTTGGTAAGCTGCAATGAACAGCTAAAAGGTTGTATTGTTTTCTCTCTGTTGCTTTTTATTTTGGCTTTATTTTTGCTGGTTTCTTTCTTAAGGTCCATGTCTAAAATAAGCAGGCCTTTTTCATTAGTATTCTCAACAGATTAAAAAAAGGAAAGAGGCATGTGAAGCCAAAAACAAAACAGAAAATCCAAGTGGAGAGGTATGTGTTACTGGACAAGTGTTTAATTTATGGAATTTGGCCAGCAGAACAAGTGTTTGAAATGGACTTCAATAAGTGTAGTTCTTAGTAAAAATGTGGCTTGTGAAGTTGTTTTACAATCCTCTTTGCAGGGCAGTTGACATCTCATGGAAAATGCTGAAAAACATTCTATTCAGCAGTGATCCTGTTTATATTTCATATTTTTTCTTGTTGTTTTCCCTTTGGTTTTATAACCGAGACCATATGCAGAAAGCAGGGCCTTTGTGCCTTAAAATATCCACTTGGCCCTGCTGCTTTATTAATAAAGACTATCTAGCAGCTAGAAAACACTTTATACATTCACAGCTCTGTTCAAATTGTAACTAATTAGGCCTCGTTCTCTTCTCCACTTTCTGCCTTGAGCTTTGCCAAGCCCCCTCTATGCCGCAATTCCCCATCTGTAAATGAAGATAATGGAATTTCCTTACCTCCTAGGAGTGGTTTTAAGATAAAAACATTAAAGGATTGTGAGGCTATAATTGGAAGTGTGTGAGATACTACAGAAGCAGGGCTGTATCATAGCTAAATAGGGAGGCAGAAAGAATACACCTGTGGGGCAGGTCTATATGATTGATTCAATTTTATGATTAAGAAATGAAGACACAGATAGACTCATGGGCAAAATTTTCAAACTTGGGTTTCTCCAAATTATAGAGTCTGGAATTTTTCAACAAACCAAAAAAAATGAGGATGTGTCAAAACCAAAACTTTGATCAGAAATTCATCTATCTCAACGGAATTTCTGTATTCAGAAAATTCAGGTCCAGGCATCAAGAATGGGGACAGATGGACAGACTGACCAGCCCACCTCAGAATATTCAATGGTCCAATAGTTAGAGCCCTAACCTGGCTGTGGCAGACCCAAGTTGAATTCCCTGCTCCTAAGGTGTTTCAATTTGTATAAATAACTGAATATTCATTGGGTCAGAAGGATGACTCTGGGGAAGTCTACGCTGGAATAAAAAAGCTATGACGCACCCACAGCTGGCCTGGGTCAGCTGAGTTGGGCTTACAGGCTATGTCTACGTTGCAAACCTTAGTTTGGACTTTCTTAGTCCAAATTAAGTAGATCCCAGTTAGTCTGAACTAACCTGAGGTTAGTTTGAGGTACCCGGGGCTTTTTAGTTTGAACTAGTCAGAGCGGCTAGTTCGAACTAATGGCTTAGTTTGAACTTTTTTCATTCAAACTAAGCCATTAGTCTAGGTCTACATTGTGCTAGTTCAAACTTAAAGTTCGAACTAAGGGCTTAGACTGAACTAACCATTTGACCTTATTAATTCAGACTAAGCTTTGCTTAGTTTGAACTAAGACATTTCTGAGTTTGAACTAGACAAAACCTTGTGTAGACCTGGACTAATGGGCTAGTGTAGACATCACCAAAGAGACCAGTAGGAAGTGTGGAAAATCAAGATGAGGGAGAGGGGAGAAAGGTGCCTACAAAAGAAAAAGCCCCACATGGCATAAAATCAGGACATCTTGTCACCCTCCTCGGACTGTGGGACTAAATATTGCTGTGTAGATGTTCAGGCTCAGACTGGAGCCTCGACTTTAGGACTCTCATCCATCATTGGCTCTCAGAGAATATGTTCACAGCTATTTTACAGGCCTACAGTCTCAGCCTCGTGCACATAGATGAGCTGATAAGGGCCAGCCACAGGCATTTGGTGAGCCAGAGGTTAGGGTACTCATGTAGTCTGTGGGAAACCCAAGTCATAGACATAAACATAGACTCTAAGGTCAGAAGGGACCAATATGGTCATCTAGTCTGACCTCCCGCACACTGCAGGCCACAAAACATCACCCGCCCAATCCTGTAATAAACCTCAAACCTATGACTGAGTTATGAAAGTCCTCAATTCATGATTTAAAGACTTAATATACAGAGAATCCACTAGCAAGTGAGTTGCACCCCATGCTACAGAGGAAGGAGAAAGAAAATCCAGAGCCCTAGCCAATCTGCCCTGGGGAAAATTTCTTCCAACCCCAAATATAGTGATCAGTTAAACCCCGAGCACATGTGCAAGACTCATCAGCCAGACATTCAAGAAAGAAGTCTTTGTAATAACTCAGAATGCACCTCATCTAACGTACCTTCTCAGGTCATTGGCACATCCACCACCACTAGTCAAAAACTGGTCAATTGCCAAACTAGGCTGTCCCATCATAAATTTATCAAGTGCCTTCCCCATCCCTCCATAAAGTTATCAAGCTCAGTTTTGAAGTGAGATAGGCTTTTTACCTCCACAGTTCCCCTAGGAAGGCTATTCCAGAAGTTTATTCCTCTGATGGTTAGAAACGTGTGTCTAATTTCAAGCATAAATTTCCTGATGGACACTTTACATCCATTTCTTCTTGTGTCCACATTGGTGCTGTACTCAAATAATTCCTCTTCCTCCCTGGTATTTAGCACTTCGAAGTATTTATAGAAAGCAATCATACCTCCTTTCAACCTCCTTTTGGTTAGACTAAACAAGCCAAGATCTTTAAATCTCCTTTTTCCATTCTGCAGCTCATCCTTGTAGCCCTTCTCTGCACCTGTTCCAGTTTGAATTCATCTTGCTTAAATATGGAGAACTGCACACAGTATTCACGATGGGGTTTCACCAGTGCCTTGTATAACGGCACTAACACCTCCCTTTCTCTACTGAAAATACCTCTTCTGATGCATCCTAAGACCACATTAGTTTTTTCATGGCCAAATTGCATTAGCGTCTCATAGTCATCCTGTGATCATCCAGTACTCCTTGGTCCTTTTCCTCCTCCGTCCCTTCCAACTGATGCATCCCCAACTCATAGGAAAAATTCTTGTTAATGGTCCCTAAATGCATGACCTTGCACTTTCTACTATTAAATATCATCCTAGTCCAAGGCCTGACTATGATTCAGGCAGTTTCAGGACTTGAATCAAGCACAGAACCACCACTCCAGATCTCCGGTGAGTGCCTTAGCCTCCAGACTATTTGCTATTCTGGGTGTGTGTCTTATTTTTTTTTTAATAAAATATTTCAAAGGGTCTTTGATTTTTTTTTTCCAAAGTGTTCACAAAGAATCAAATGTTGAAGCCTCAACATTTTTTGCAAAACAGAAGCCTTCTTCTCCAGCCAGCCTTTCTTGGCTGTTCAAATGTAGCTACTCAAGTTAAAATGGCCTGATTCCAAACTCTGACAGGTGGCATTTGTCCTTATACAGGCATGCCAGGGTAGCTTTGCCACATGGGTTTATTAAATGCCTCTTTCAGGAAACAAGCTTAGTGTTTCAGTTTAGGAGCTGTCACTAATAATTGTATACCCTCTTCCTCTGATTGCACTGCACTCAGCTTCAGTAGGTTTTTTGAAAGTCCTTTTTTTGTTCATTTAGTTCCAGTGTCACAAGCCAATCTGTTATAGAACCTGGTTTGGTAGATTCATTATGACTCAGCCAAGCACTCTGTTGCTGTACCAAAACTTCTTTCAGCTATGCATGCACGAAATTTAGTTTACTTTTTTAATTCCTTTGCAACTTGGACTGACAGCAACACCCTGTTACAAAACGTTTCCATTCACTGCTTCCCTTGAACCTAGCACTCGTGTGTCATGGTGTGATTTCCTCCACATTTAACCAGTGTTACCAAGTCCCATGCTTTTACTGTGAGTCTTATGATAGTTTTTGAAGCACCAGCTTCTGGAGTCAGCTGATTTCCAAGACTCTCATTCAAAATATAGTGTTTTATAACTCTCTTGTGTGTAAAGAAAAGCTTGAAAACATGCAGGGAGGGGTTGCAAGTGCTTTGGAGGATAGGATCATAATTCAAAATTATTTGGACAAATTGGTGAAATGGTCTGAGGTAAATAGGATGAGATTCAATAAAGACAATAGCATAATACTCCACTTAGGAAGAAACAATCAACTTCACATTTACAAAAGGGACAATGACTGATTAGGAAGGAGTAATGCAGAAAGGATCTGGGTGCCATAGTGGCCCACAAGTTAAATATGAGTCAACAGTGTACCATAGCTGGAAAAGAAAAAGGCAACCATTCTAGGATGTGTTAACAGGAGTGCTGTAAGTAAGACATGTAAAGTAATTCTTCCACTCTACTCTGCTCTGATTAGGCCTCAGCTGGAATATTGTGTCCAGTTCTGGAGGCCTCATTTCAGGAAAGATGTGGCCAAATTGGAGAAAGTCCAGAGACGAGAAACAAGAATGATTCAAGGTCTGGAACACTTGACTTAGGAGGGAAGCTGGGTTTGCTTAATCTGGAAAAAAGGAGACTGAGAGGGAACATAACGGTTTTCAAGTATCTAAAACGTTGTGAGGAGGAGGGAGAAAAATTATTCTTCTTAAATGCTGATGATAGGACAAGAAGCAATGGATTTAAATTATAGCAAGAGAGGTTTAGGTTGGACATTAGGAAAAAATATTCCTAATTGTCAGGGTGATTAACCACTAGAATAAGTTGTCTAGGGAGGTTGTAGAATCTCCATCATTGGAAGAGTTTAAGAGCAGGTTAGATAACCACCAGTCAGGGAAGGTTTAAGTTGGTACTTGGGCCTGCCATGAGGGCAGGGGCCTGGACCTGATGACCTCTCATGGTCCCTTCCTGGTTTCTATGACTTTGTGATCTCTAATGACTCAAATTGGCTATGTCTACACTACAAAAGCTAAGTCAACTTTATTAAGTCGACTTAGTGAGTCCACACTGCATTAAGTCAACTTTATAAAGTCAACTTAACATGGCCACACCGCACTAAGTTGACTTTATTAAGTCAACTTTAATGTCCACATTGTGTTAAGTTGACTTAATAAAGTCGACTTAATGGGCAGAAGTTGTTAAGTCAACTTAAGGAAGCCCTTAAGTTGACTTAATGAAGTCCAAATGTGGACAGGGCTTTGCTTAAGTCAACTTACGACTCCTTAAGTCGACTTAAGCCCATAGTGTAGACGTACCCATTGATAGTGATTAATAAAGAACCCAATATTTATTAATTTGTAAAATTTTATGATTCGTGGGCCAATCTCATGATTTTGAAGGGTCCTGACTCATGATTGTTGAAAGCTCAGGATTGTCAGTACTCTTTGTTGCAAACAAAAGCCATTTATTTGCTTTTGTATTCTTACTTAAAGTCTTGGAATGTATTTTTAATGCAATTCTCTTCATTTCTTTCACTGCTTGTTAACACTTTTGTTTGGGAAACTCAGTTTTCATTCACTCTCCAGATAGCCTGCTGCTCTCTGTGAAGTCTCCCAGTAGCCTGGTAGTCATTAACACCACAAATAATTTGGTGTCCATTTATTAACTGTTCAGATTCCTCATGACTTAGCTTTATTATGTATTAAGTATAGAGCATAATGTCCAAGCATTTTACTTGGCAGCTGGCTTGTCGAGAAAAAGAAGTGACTTTCCTGCATGGGTCACACTACTTACATTTGAAAATAATTTATCTAGCTGGGAAGGATAACCCCTGGGATGCTTCCACTGTAATATATTGTAGTTGCCCTGGGTTGTAATATGGAGGATTTCACATTCTCTGAGTTCTCGTCAGCATTATTTGCTTCCAAGAAAAGTTAGAAGCTCTGCAGCCATTTCTTCCAATTCTGTCCTAGGTTCACTTCCAAAGGAAAGGATTAGGCAGCTTCATTTGCTGTATTTGGGGACTTCATTTCGTTCTGACATTTAATAGAGATGACACACAGCAGTGCTAGGAAGAGTCATTTTTATTTCTTGGCATCACTCAACTGGTATAGGGTTATATCTTTGTTACAATGAAGGAGGATAGGATGGTCTGATGGGCTGGACACTAGCCTAAGACTTCGGAGATGCAGGGTCCATTCCAGACCCTGCTCCTGACTTCTGTGATCTTGGGCCAGTCGCTTAAAGTCTGTGTTCTGCTGTGTCTCGGTTGTACAATGGGACTAATAGCATTCCCCCCGCCTTGATGCACTGAGGCTAAATATCTTAAAACAGTTGAGTGGCCACAGGTACCATTGTAATAGGCAAGTTAGATGTGACAGGTTAGTTCACTGGCTCCATAGGATGAAAATGTGTCACATTCCACATGGTGCAACCATATTAGTAGTAAAGAGAGTTGTGATTTTCTTGTAGTAAACCCTTTACTATGATATGTCCAAGTGCCTGGCAAACCTCAGAAGTCGCATTCTTTCTGGACAAATGATATCATGGCCTGGAGTCTTAGCTGAAACATGTAAACCTGCAAAACACACCTGAGAGTCTGGACGGAGCAGCCTTATGCAGAGATTTCCTGTTCTGTGGGATGCACTTCCAATACCATAAATGTACCATGAACTGTGACGTTTCTACTGCTGTTGGAACTAGGTGCAGCAAAGACATGTGTATCTGAGCAATAATGAGGGGTGGAAAAATCAGGGCCAGATTAAGAGGCCCCAGGCTGCCCACTTTTGTGGGCCCCCTCTTGCTCCCACACCACAGCAGCCAGCACAGGTAGAACTTGAGCTTGACAGCTCCAGAGTCGGGGTGGGGCCAGATCTAGCAGGGTGGTGCGGGCCCAGGGCTGCAGCCCCTAAAGCCCCTGCCTTGCTCCAGCTCTTGCAGAAATAATCTGATGCTCTTCAAACTTTGCAAAAAGCTTTGCATGTGTGAACAAATGCTTTGGGCAGCTGTTTGAGCCAGACTTGCTATCCTAGGGTGACCAGATGCCCAATTGTTTAGGGGCAATCCTGAAATTTGGGGGCTTTTTCTTATATAGATGTCCTATTTCCTCTCTCCCCCTTCTCAGTTCTTCACACTTGCTAGCTGCTCACCATATGCTGACCTCTCCCTAGCAGGTAGGCTCATTGGAGGATTCTTCTGGGAGAAGGCATTAGCAAGAACAAATTGTGATGGACATTTATCTTTGGTATGTGCAGTGGCTACAGAATGCAAGCTTCTATTAATTTATGGTGTGGGGGAGAAACCTCTGTGATGTGTTCTCCTTAGGAGTCTTCTACAGTGTCCCTACTCCGCAGCTCCCCTCTAGATTGACAGACACTAATCCTTTTGGGGGTTTTCCCCCTTTACACACTTCTGGGATGTAAACACAGCGGATCTTGCCACCAATGCATGCTCTCAGCGTAGGGGACATGTTGAGTCTGTGGCTGGTGAAAAGGGGAATATTTCTCCTTCACAACTGTTCCCGGCTGTCAGATTCTCCTGGCTACTGAGTCATAAACAGCCAGAATAGTTGAGGGTGCTCTAATTTGTACAAAGGGCAGACGCAGTCCCAGGCCAGCCCTCGATTACAGAGAACAGGTCCCTCCCACCAACCCCAGATCTTATGCTAAGTGGATTTTGGCTCAAACTGGGAATAAAGCCTTAAACACTTCGAGGCAGGGAGCCGCTGTAAAGCCAGAATAGGATTTGGGTGTGCCTGCCACTCACTTGCCAGCTCCTTCTTTCTCATCGCACTTCTCGTTTGACAATCTGCCTGATCCCCATTTGCCTTGGAAGGCTGCTGAGGCAAGTAGATCAGTCTTTCTGCACAGTGAATGGTGTTTGATTTTTTTTAAAATGTATTCTATGGTTATTTAATGACATGGCTTGCAAATACATGAAGCCCAAGGCCGAATGAAGGTCATTAGGCACAATCCTGATGCCATGTTTCCAAGCTGTCACAAGAGGGAGCTAAAGCATCAGAGACAGACCTTTGCAGGAAACTTTCAGCATCTCACTTGAACACTGGCCTTTTCTTAGTGCTGGATACACCGGCTGCTATTTAGATGCTATTCTCATTCCTAGCTCCTACTGTTTGGACATGCAGGCCCACAAATATTTCTATCATTTACTATTTCCCCTTCCCCCTCCTGGCCAGATTATACACACTGAGGCCCTATGCTACGTCAAGATTCAGAGGCCCCATACCATAAAAAATAGAGGGGAAAAAAGTGTTACATTATAACAGAAAGGGTAACTAAAAATAAATGGTAAACTGCTGTATTCACATATATAGATAGGCAAAGATGCAGCAAAAAACAACTAAATACAATGTACATCTTGCAAAAGGCCTTATTTACATTATCAATTTCAATTATGATAATTCTTATTCATTATGTCCAACGTATTTAGAGGCCCCTCATAATGGCAGGCTATAAACCATGGCTTACTTGGCTTGTGCCTAAATCCAGCATTGTCCCCACTCAATATCCCTTCCTCCAACAGCTCCTGTGGCCTGATTTCCTCTCTGTGTAGACCCATAGACCCATAACTATTTGCTGATGGAAGTGCAAAAATTAAATCACCCTTTTAAGTGCATAACTTGCATCTGGTGCTGATGACAAACCCCTACAATGGCCAGGATAAGCTTTTTCAGAGATAACTTGTTCAGTAAGTGTGAACCTTGCAGCCCAATAAAGAAAGGAGAAAACATGAAAGCCCTGTGATGGTGCTTGAGATAGCACTTGCAGGGGCATGAAAAATCCAGCATTAGAAAGTGCTATCGGCAACCTGCTTTTGTTCTCCACTGCCCCTTCCTCCCCCCAGGCCTTTTCCCTTCAGAACCCACAAAGAGAATGGTGGGTGGTTGAACAACGCATCCCTTCATCCTTTTGTCAGCCAATTATTAGCCTAATATCCAACCCATTAATTTTGGTTCATCGATTTTTAGCACTACAGCTTCTATATTTAGCAAGCATGATTTTAACATAGCCCCTAGGTTACATTAGTAGATCTTTTTTTCCTTCAAACTAAATCAGTTTTTATAAACTTTCCCCATCAATATTGGTTACTATGAACTTTTCTGACATCTTATGTTCACATGCTTTTTACAACTGAGTTCACAACTTGAGTATATTTGTAGACTCAGCTATCACAAAGGCAAAACATAGAGGTGGGCAAATAATGGGATTTTCTGGTTCACTGACAGTTTTGAAAAGTTTAAAAAAGAAATGGCTTCAGGTCAGCCCCAAAATGAAAATTTTCAAAATAGTGACAGAATTTTCATTTTGAATCAAATGAAAACATTTCATTCTGGCAACATTTTGTTACAGCTTTGAACACGTTGTAATATTTTTGCATTTTAAATACAGAATTAAAGAAAATTTTGAATGAAAAGTCATTTCAAACTGAAAAAGTTCAAAATGTTTCATTTAATAATTGCCAAAAGAAAACACTGATTTTTTTATTCTTTCATTTGTGGGGGGGGGGGTTCCAAAATGAACCATTTGCGAAAACTGACATAAATGAGAAAAAAGTTTTGGAGTGGCCAAATTTGCATTTTTCACCAAAAAAAAAAATCACATGAAAAATGTCACCAGGTTGAGGTGAAGAGCATTGAGATTCTTGAGTGAACCATGCTGTATAAATGTGCATGAGTTAGAGCAGTGCTTCTCAACCACTGTGTAGGGACACTTTACTGTATCGCCATACAGTGGTGTGTGACAGAGAGCCAGGTGGAGGGCTAGAGTCACCCTGGGGGGTGGCTTGGTGTGTCCTGTAGGATTGCACACACCACCAAGTGTGTCACCATCAGCATAAGGTTGAGAACCACAGACTTAGAGTAGCAGCTGCTTCTGCTCCCACTATACAAGGTTTGCCAGCCACTGGCTCTGTAAAAATGAATGGGGAATGCCTCTTCCTTAGATCTGCCCTTAATATTCCTGTCTTTCATGGTAGAGAGGAGGTCAACACAAGTTATGGGGGGTATGGAATAGCTGCCATGTGAGGAGAGATTAAAAAGAATGAACTGTTCATCTCGGAAAGGAGAAAACTAAGAGGGGACATGAGGGAGATCTATAAAATCATGACTGGTGTGGAGAAAGTGAATAGGAAAGTATTATTTACCCCCTTCACATAACATAAAAACCAGAGGTCACTCAATGAACTTACTACGTAGGCAATTGTTTTAAAAGGAAAAAAAGGAAATACTTCTTACCGCAACCCACAGTCAACCTGTGGAACTTGTATCTCTCAGCCCATGACTGCCATCACAGGAGATGGATCCCTTGATAAATTGTATTGCTTTGTTCTTTCCATCTGAAGCACCTGGTGTTGGCCACTATTCAAAAACAGGATACTGAGCTATTTGGACCACCAAAAAACATGCCAGCTTAGACCCCACCTGCCACTCTCTGTGTAGCCCTTTAGAAGGCCCACAAGTGCCGCCCTGAGGGCCTCACACAAGCCAATGCACTAATTCCACTCTGTGGGATTGTCTTTGCACACATTTCTTCCCCAGGTTTTAGCTATCAAGTATGGATTGTATGGAGAGGTAAGGATAAATCAAGAGGCATGTTACACGCACTGCAATGTATTTTCCACTAACACATGTTTCAGAATGTGTTGCACATACAGGCGTTTTGATGTGTGGTGCTGTACAGCCATAATTAGGGAATTAATGACCTTGTGACCCTGTCTGCAATTAAGCGTGCACTTTGTGTACCTATTATATGCCATGCTGCTGTGCTGACAATGGGCATGTTCCCCTCTGATTTCTTTATCCATCATTTTTGAGTGAAAAGACGGGGAAGGGTGAACAGATTTTCTCTGAGAAACAGTTGTGATGCTGCCAATAGCTTTTTCTTCACAGATACTTCCCTAATCGACAGCAAGCTCCACCACCACTGACATTAAGTGCCGTGCCTTGCCGGCGCATGCCCAAGATTGCCTACCAAGTGCACTGCTTTGAGATCTGCTGGAAGAGCAGGTATGCATGGCTTTCATTTGGACATCATCGGGGGTGAAGTAAGGCCAAGCCTAGGTGGCAGAAACAGGTTTTGGGATGAGGGAGAGGGGTGTGTAGTTCTTGGCTCCCAAAATGGCTAAAAAGTGGCCTGTAGCCGTTCCCGACTGCTTGCAAATGAATGGCCTGTGTGAAATCCTTCAGGGGAGTGGAAGTCCTGTTCCTAGGGAGGAGATGTCTACCATGGGTTGGTAGTGTCAGCAGAGAGACTGGGTTTGCATGGTGGAGCCTGACCTTCTCCCTTCCCTCTAGAGTAGATGGAGTCCTCCACAGCAGGCTAGAGCTGACGTGCAATGGCGTCTGCTGCTCCCCAGCTCAGGCACATTCTCTGGATAAATAGGGGAGGTCAGCCTACAGTACTGCTAAGATGGAGGTGGAAGCTTTCACCAGTCTGAATAGAAAGCATTACCCTTGCACACAAAATGGGGAGCAATCTTAGTAGGCCAGCAGCATCACTCTTGAATGACGCTTTGGATGACACTGGGCCTGGCCATCCTCCTGTCTTGTGCTGTTTTTGTTTTTCTTATGTTCTCTACACAAAGCTGTACAAAACAGGCAGAAGGTCCCAAATCAAAGCATACCACTGAGGGATAGTATAGCAAGATGACATCCATCCACAAATCCGAAGAACGTTGCCCAGCGTCAGTGATGTTATTACTCTTCTTAGCAGTGAGGGGTCAATTTAAGATGCAGCCTGGAATTCTGTTCTCCCAACCAGGAACTTTTGGAGCTCCACTGGTGTTTCAAGACCAAAACTGTACCTTGTATTCTTCTAGCTACTCTTCCTGTCAGTCAAGCAATACTTTGCTATTCTGACCTGTCCAATGAAAATCCAGTCTAGGACTTCCAGCCTTGACTCATGCTGTTATGGGAAAATAAGACACCAAATAATTATTTAAATAGCAGTTTCTCAGGATTAGGCCAACACTTTATCCTCCTGGATTCCAAACATCTTTGCCTTTGAGTCTGATATTAGTAGCTGAATCTCCATTTGGTGCCAGGTTTCAACTGGCGGTGGATGTTGACATTTGAGCTTTGAGCACCTGGCTTTTCAGCTCCAATGATTCAAACCTTCTAA
This sequence comes from Podocnemis expansa, assembly GCA_007922195.1. Lineage (NCBI taxonomy): Eukaryota > Metazoa > Chordata > Testudines > Podocnemididae > Podocnemis > Podocnemis expansa. The sequence continues at coordinate 14,829,902 of ML682015.1, read as the reverse complement.
GTGAATTAGTTCTGTTAACTTTAAAGACATTCTGCCTTTAACCATTCAAAGTTCTTCACTTTGAGTCTGGGGACATGAGTTTAAGGATTGACAAGGAAGCCTGGAGCAATAGCAGGTAGTTTTGTAATTCATCTTGATAAATTTCCCCTCTTACCAACCTGCAACCAGAGCTGTAACTATGGCAGGGTGAGTGAGACTTTGCTCCAGGTGCACCAGAGAGGCTCCATTCAACCACTCCATTAAAGGGCGCGCTCCGCGCTCCTTGCCACAGCAGCCTGCTCTTGTAAGGGGCGCGTTCCAATTGGAACGTGCCCCAGATGCATAATTCTTTAGTTACAGCTCTGCCTGCGACAACTCTTTATGTCTTACTAAAATCTTTTTTGGGGGGGATCATCAAATGTGGTCACCTCTGCCGAACCTACTGCCTGGGAAGGATGTCACCACATTCTGGAGCTCCTCTCTCCAGAGGGAATAAACCATGGAACATTCCTGTGAACTTTTAAACTAGCACGACAGCCACCGTGTTAGCAGATATTGTAGGGGTTGACGTAAGGACTTCCCATACTAAACACAGGAGCTGCTGAAGCTTGCCTGAAAGATCATTAGCTGGGACTAGAACAGATTCTAAACCCCTGTGGATCAGTCACTGAGCGGGATCTGTAACACACACATATCAATGAGTTACACCAGTGGAATCATTGCTGTGCCTGGGAACTTCCTGAGAAGCATCACCAATGACAAACAGTAAAAAGTGAGGGTGAAAGGATTGACTTGGGATGTGTGGGTGGCAGCAGTGTCCGGATGCATGTTGCATTGATCAGGGGCAAGTGGAGCAAAAAGAGCTCAACATTTCAACACCTCAAGGGCTTGGTCTAACAAAATCTCCCAACTCTACAATCCAGTTATTGCAGTGACACATGTGCCATCTACCAGAGAAGACTGATTCATCCAGCCAATCCGTCCCTTCACTTTAAGGGCCAGATTGACACACCCATATTCATGTCAGCTAACACCTTACTCCACCAGTGCTTGCATTGACTTTAGTGGGATTTCTCAAGGGGTAAATCATGTCTCATTATGAATAAGAATATCAGAGTCTTTTCCTAAGTACAGAAGAAAATTATGGGTCTACAAGCAAGGAGGTTGAAAGTAAGTAACATCAGTGTGCAGTTTGAGAGTTGTGAGCCACATTTTTTGATTCTGTAAGAGATGGACAACAGTGAGGTCATTAGAACTGATAATAATGAGGAAAGGAAAACGTGCAACAAGGAAAAGAGCACAAGAAACATGAGACCAGTGGGGGAAGGCAGAAGGAGAATCTGGAAAGCCCTTGGAAGTCAAATGGGAGATATGAAAGAGCGTAAAGACTGGCTGAATGGTAAACCTTTTGCTTACCATAAGTGATAAGTGTCTTGGATAGTAAAGAACAACTAGCTTGTTCCACCACAGCAACACCAGCATTTTCTAAGTGCATATATTGGGCAGTGACCCATCTAACTCCCCAATTTGTATACTTGGAAGTTATTTGCATATGTAAAAACTAGTATGTCAAGAGATTTGGGAGTACTTTGGAGAAAAGCTAAGCCATTTAATTTTCAGAAAGGATAGTTTAATGTGTCATCTTACCGTTACCATGACTGCTCACATAAATTGGGCATTTGTACATGCAAAAGGCCATCCAGCCACCTAAAGAGCTAGAACCACTCCAGATTTTAAACTCTTTGGGGCAGAGACTGTCTTTTCTGTTAATAGGTGGCTACAGTACCTAGAACAATGGGGCCCTGATTCCTAACCAGGAGAAGCTAGGTGTCACTGCAATGCCATATATCAATACCAGGGATTGTGGTGGGTGGTGAGCAATTGTAAAATAAAAAGGAGCCCTTGTCCCCAAAAGTTTATCATCCGTATAGGGACAAAACACAACCAGTGGGTGTAGAATACAAAAGAAGACAGAAGTAGAAGTCTAGGGTAGCATTAATAAGAATATGAATTTCCACAGAGAAAATTTCCAGAGGGATAGCCATGTTAGTCTGTGTACAATAAAAACAAGAATCCTGTGGCACCTTAAAGACTGACAGATTTCTTTGGGCATAAGGCTTCAAGGGCTCCAACCCAGTTAACTTCTGACAAAGTGAGTTGGGGCCCACGAAAGCTCATGCCCAAAGAAATGTGTTAGTTTTTAAGATGCCACAGGACTCTCATTGAATTTCCGTAGAATAGATCCATGAACAGCTTAGAGGCGTTGTGGCATTTTTTCTGTAGTTTGTTTTTAGTGTAGTTGATATATCTCATTCTGTGTTCTCACCCACCTTGTCCATGCAATCACTGTAATGGCATAAGCAGTGAGCATGGTGGTGAACCAAGAGAGGTGTGGGGCAGGCCTCTGAGCTTGGGGTGGGAAGCTTGGAGGAGGGATGTAGGAGGCTCTGAGAGGTGCACAGCCTCCTGCACCCCTCCTGTGTTGTAAAGGGCCGGCTCACTGCCCCCTCTCCCAAAGGCAGGAGGGAAAGTGCCCCCATCATAGCCAACATCAAGCTGGAAAAGCAGCAGGTAAGTGCTTGGAGGGTACCGGCCAGGCTGGGCTGGTCCTTCACAGAAGGCAGGGGACACAAGAGCTGCCGAGAGGCACCCTGAAGCATGCATCACCACCCCCAGCTCTCCCCTCATGTGGGAAAAGGCGAACCTGTCCCCTTTCCCTCCCCACGCAGGGTATAAGGTTGTTCTGTTCCATCCAGGACACCAGCCCCTCACATACACCTCACGTGCCCCTTGCAGGCATAGACCCCCCTCTCCAGGGCAAGAGGGAGATGTGGCTGGGACCCCTCATGTCCTATAGGGGTCATGAGACACAGTGGGGCATAAAGATGGGCTTAGCTCCTGGGCACCAGACACCCTCATCATATCACTGAATGAGTAAGCATTTTCTGTGCAGCTCTCTGCTCACATTTGGAGACCAGTTTTACACATTACTGTACTTAAGCCTCACATTTCTTTTTCTAAGAATGTACAACTAAAGATTATGTGGGCCAACTTGTAGCAGGACAGAAATGTCAGCAATAAAGATTTGTTTCAGTACTGCAAGTCCGATAGACATAATCTGCTTGGTCAGGAAGGGTAAGATTTTGAAAGATATTTAGGCACCTAATGTTTTTCAGAATCATCAAAGTGCACAGCTTTCAGTGATTTCAATATGAAGAAGAGAGTTAGACACTCTTGGAATATGTCTGCACTGGAGGCTGTGTTACATCAACCTAATGAGGTTGACTTTAAGTCAGCTTAAATTCAACCTTGTTAAGTCAACTTAGAGTCCACATTGAAAACGCCTTTTCACTGCCTGCATCCACACTGGCATGTTCTAAGTCAATGGAGGAGAGGTGCATTGTGGGTAGCTGTCCCGCATTGCACCGGAGAAGTGCCTTCCTCCCCCGACCACTCCTTTAAAACAGAAAGTGAGCACAGCACCTTTCTTCGTGGGCAGGAACACTATGAGGCAGCCTGGAAGCCAGTTAGGTCAACTTAAGGGCTATTCCCCTTCTTCATTGGTGTAAGCTGACTTAATAAGGTCGACCGAAGGGTTACATTGACCTTAAGAGGTGGCGTTATTAAGTCAACTTAAGGAAGCGTTTAAATTGACTTAATAAAAGCCCACTGTAGCTGCAGGAGTCTGTAGGTCAGTTTAAGCTTGCTTAAATTGACCTAAGGCTCCAATGCAGAGGTACCATTGGAGTTTCCTGCTAGGCATCTCCCTTTGTCTTTAGGTGCCTAAATACCTTTAAAAACCTGTCTCTAAGTCTGATGAGCCCTTCATTTCAGCATTCTGTGTCTGTATTTTTTCCAGGGCAAAACGGTTACTAACTAATAATGTTTCCGTGTCCACCTACACACTATTTTCAGCCTTGCCTAGAGCCCATTCCGCAATAAAGCACAATGAAGAAATGGTGTCATTTTCTCATTAAAATTATAGTGGAATCCTTATGCAATCTGTCATGCAAGAAAGACTAGGTGTGACTTACATAAACTCTTCTTCAGTGATCCAGCAAAGTACTTTATAGTGGTGAGCTTCTACCAAGTGCCATATATTCAGCATTTCTTTCACCACATGCCAAATATATCAAGACACCAATAAATCAGAGAAGAGCTTTATAGTCTTGTTGATACATTGCTGGCACCAAAATGGAGGCAGTCACTGCAGAGCTAAAATTGTTTCAAGAAAGTCATGCTGGAATGCTGTCTTAGCCCCAGAATTTTTATTTGATCTCTTTCGGATACATCTTTAATGGTTCAGTTTATTGATTGGGTCCTGCGTGGGATATCCCAGGTGATATTTGTGAACAACTCACTCAGTGCAGTGCTTATTTTAGCTGGACTGTTGACCCAGAATCCTTGGTGGATGCTCACAGGCTGTTCAGGAATAGTTGTCTTGACGTTAACACTTATTCTGAGCCAGGACAGGTAGGCTAGGCTTTCATGTTTGGAATTTTAAAATAAATTGGTCTTTGAACTTTAAAATGTTATGATAGTCATCTATGTTGCCTGAAGCCACGTCTACCCTAATGGCAGCAAATTCACTACTCACAGATCAGTCTTTCCAGATTGACTTAGTAGTCAGTGAAGACCCACTAAGTCAGTAATAAAACCACCCCTTCAAGTGGGGTAGCGCTGCATCAGCAGGAACACATTTGCTAGTGGTGCACCATAGTGAAGATGCTGCCCTGAAGGGGAGCTAAGAAGTCAATCAGAGTTATGCAATCTACTCTGCATCATTTGCATAACTCCCATCAACTGCCACTGAGTTTCACTGCTGGTGTAAACCTGACCTAAGGCTCATATTTGAGCAGATCAACACCTGCCTGAGGTAGGGCATGGCTATTAGCCCCATTTTTACATACAGGGAACCAAGGCACAGAGAGACTAAATGACTTACCTGAGCTCACACAAGAAGTCCGAGGTAGAACGGGGAATTAAACTTGACTCTCAGGTTAACATCTGAGTGAGTAAGCCAGCCTTCCTCACTGCTGGTTTTGGCTGCAATTACACAAGGGTAAAATTGTGGCCCTAGTGCTCAGGTAAAATAATCACCAAGGAATGTGTCTGTTTTAATGGAACTCGAGTCATTTTGAGAGCAGGAAGTGGCAGCTTTCTGCTTATCTGGCATCAAGATCAGATTTCTAGCTCAGATTGTCTGTGGGTTATTAGAAATGTGCTGGGTACCCCTCGAAACTTTTAGCTGCCTCTAAACACAAGCCAGCCATTGCTATGGCACCAACTGTGCTAAATCCAGCTATTTGATTGCTTTAATGGCCACATATATTCATCATTTCAATATTGTCATTGTATCAGGCATCAGATTTCCAGAAATCACATTTCAGTGCATGCTACAAGGATTCCCAAGGATGTAGTTCTAGTGCAGGGTCTTCAGTGAAGGTCGCTTTTTAGTAAATACCTCAAGTCAATTATCTTTGGAATGGATCACAGACCGGCCATATCAGCAGGGGGGTATGGCTACTAAGGGGTCCTGGTGGGCAGACTATGACTGGTGGCTTCTGTTGCCTATAGCTGTTACATTCATGGCTTGGTCTTGGTGAGTTGCATTTCTTTTATCTTCTGTAGCCCAGGCTAAGGATTTCTAGGTCTTCTTTTCACATCTGGCTTCTGGCAAACACTTATGGATGCCAATGAAAATTTTTCAAACAGTTCAAGCACTTAGTTTCAGGTTCTTTCTGTTAAATCCAGCTGTATAATTGCAGTTATGATATTCACTACTCTGTGCCCTAAACAGTTATACTGTATTGGTGTGGGCTGTTGAACAGTTTCTGCACAGCACTTCAGAAGTGGATGCATTTTTTTTTTTTCAGTTTTAGAAGTCATTCCTGTATGTGTCTAGCTTGCGGAGACCTTTGTCATGAAATTTAACTTATTATTAGGGAACATATATGATTGATTATAGCAAATGGACAAAATGCTTCTTGGGCTTATAGCCTGTGTAGGTGCATGAGGTCAACAGGCCAAACACATTGTCGATATAATCTATGCCTGATAAAACTAGGCTCACTTTCATTACTGAATCTGACTCGGTGGGTTTGCACAGGACTGAACCTGATCCTGCCTTTCTTAGATCTCTAATTAAATACTCCAAAAAAATTAAACTGTGTAAGTGCACTTGATTCCAAGCAATTCTTTAAAATTAAATTTAGCTTTTAATTGTGTCTTTTATTAAAGTAACAAAGTCAAATTTAATATAGATGTGTTTAACTGAAATTAATTCAAGGTTTGCATTTTAATGCCTTGTTTTAAGAAGACCAATTGCTATTGCCTTGTGCTCCTCTTATAATATAGGATTATCCCATATTTTATTTCTTTAGACTTGTTGAACTCAGGGTCTCATTGTATCAATCTCATAATCCAGAAGTTTTTACAGAACATATAGATCCTCTTGTCTTCCTAAATTGGATTGGGCTTCTTTTCCCAACTGCTTTTGATGCTGAAATTCACTGAGATCATGTATATAATTTGTCACAGATTCAGGGTTAGGTGCACCTATATTCCCCTCCATGTTCCACTCCAGGCGTGCCCAGCCACAAGACTCCACTGTCACCTGTCTCTAACCAGGGACGCTTGTCCTATCCCTTCTGACCAGCAGTTTTAAGACTGCACAGTCCCTTTGCTTACACTCTGATATCCCCAGCAAGCCAGGCAGTCTAACAGCCACCATCTCTGCGTTGCTTTCTCTCTGCAGGCTATGAACGGTGTGTTGCCAGCAGTTACAAGTGACAGCAGTTGCAAGTTACAGTATCCACAGACTATATTTATTCCTAAGGTAAAAGCATTTCTGAAAAAGCATATAAAATGCCACAAACAATTTAAATATACTCTAGTTATATGAGGAAACACACATATCAGTCTTATGGGGCCCTAGTGGGCTGGAGGACTTCCAGATCTGCAGCAGAGTTGGAGCTTTCTTGGACAGAAGGTCTTGTCTGATTGCTAGATCAAAGATACGGCTCTGTCAATTTAAACTTGGCCTTGTTGTGGCAAAAGCCCGTTCTTTGTGCAGAGGTCTATGGAGAACCAAGTATGAAGAATGCAACTTACATCGCTGAATGTTGACCCATTTTTCTAAAAGCTCTAGCAAAGGAGTCTTCTGAACATGGGTCTAATAATGGAAATGCTTTAAAGAGAAATGATGTGATCTGAAATTAAATAGGGATGCTAATACAATGCATCTTTTCTACTGATTGTAGCAACAAAGAGGAACACAGGCTATTGCGCTCAAAATGACAACTGTGTTTGGCTAAAATCCGCACCAAATGAACATTAACCTTCTTTGAGAGTAACCAAAAGTGCTGTCAAATATTTTTTAAAACATTGGCTGCATTGTGCTCTCTGCTAACATCAGTGGATCATTTGCAAGGTATAACTGAGAGCAGAAATTGTCTGTGCAGTGTCCTCAGCTGGTATAAATTGGCATAGCCCTGAAGCCAACAGAGAACACTAATTTCCACCAGCGGAGGAGCTAACTGGTCTAGACTCTTTCATTTCCACATGCTTGTAGATTTATTTAATTCCTCTCAAGCCTGGCTGATGAATTGTCAAAGTGCCACAAAAAAAGATTGTGTGATATATTCTCCAGACTGGAAACCTAGAGGTCTGGAAATCTCCCAGGAAACTGTTTTTGTGAGATTTCTAACCTGATTTCCCAACCCAAGAAGTTTAGATGAGGTTATATTTAGCATCCAAACTTTTGGGTGCTACTCAGTAATGGATCTATGAATCTTTTGTGGCTAAGGTGACCTGATGTCCAGATTTCATAGGGAAAGTCCCGATATTTGTGGCTTCTTTCTTATATAAGCACCTATTACCCCCATTCCTTGTCCTAATTTTTCACATTTGCTATCTGATCACCCTATTTGCATCTCACTCACCACTACTTTATTGCCAGGAATAAATCTAATTTACTTGTAAAAAGATATTAGTTGGACTTTAAATAATACTCTAAAAATTCACATGACCTGATTGAAGTGGTAGAGAGTAACGTCAGTTCTGAGTGAAATCAGTCAAAGTTACAGGAGCTCATCACCTCTGGAGATCGTTCCTAGGAGAGCGCTCTGTAGCATGTTGTGATTACTTTGCTTATGTAGGTTAAGATTACATTAGAGATTCACTGACTGGAGTAATCTGAAGACACTGGAGTTTCTTAAATTTCACCAGGACTGAAGTAGCTGAGATGTCTTTCACCCATTGCAGTTAAAGAAACAAACTGTGACTGTTTCTTGTTTATTCTTCTCTTTTCAGTCCCATTCTTTCCACTCCGTCTTCAGTAAATGGGGCATTCCTGTTATAGCAGGGTTTAAAATATAATTTGGCAGGCCCCGGAACCCTCCTAATCGGGGGCAGTCCCCTTGTCAAATGGGTAGCCCCCCACACATCCGCCCCCCCACACCCTATCTACTGTCCCCAATATCCATTCCTCTGTCCCCAAAATCTACTCCAGCCACCAATACCCACCCCCAAAATCCACCTCCTGCTCCCAGTATCCACCCTCAACACCCACCCCCTGCATCCAATACCCACCCCTAATACCCACCCCCAGCTCAGGCACCCTCGATAGTCTCCCCACCACCACCAGCATGAGTCAGGCCAGCCCGGTGCTCACCAGCAGCACACTGGGCCAGGAAACAACAGCCTGCACATGCGCAGGGAGCCCACCCCCCTTCCCTGCCTGCCAGAACGTGGCAGAACAGCGTTCCAGGCCCACTGTTTTTAGGAGCTCAGCATTTCGGCCCCTAAAAATAGAAAATGGTGCTGGAACACTGCGGTCTGAGGCATGCTGTTTTTCAATGGCGGGCCCAAGAACGCAGCGTTCCAGCACCATTTTCTATTTTTAGGAGGCTGGAACTCTGATCCCTTAAAAATAGTGAGCCCTGGAACAGCATTCCAGGCCATTCTGGCGTACTTTAACCCCTGGGTTATAGACACCAGTATTATCTTCTAGTCTGACCTCCTGCACAATGCAGGCCACCAAACCTCACTCACTCACTCCAGCAATAAACCTCTAACCTATGACTGAGCTTTTAAAGTCTTCAGATCATGTTCTCATCCTGCCTTTCAACACTGCTGTGTCTCTTTACTTAGCCGTCACTGAGCACCACAACCTCTTCTTCACCACAACGCTCGTTCAGCCTGTCACATCAGAGTCCAACATCACCTGGTCTGAAATCAAAGTTCCCCTGGTAAGGTCCACTAAAAAAAGGAGAAATATTCCACACCGTTACAAAAGATAAACATTGAGGTTCTTGCCCCTAGGTAACAGGCTCAAATGAAGCCAAGGTTAACAGCATCTGAACCCTGTGAGCATCTAATAACTCATATGAAATGGATAGATAACCTCTGCCCAGTTCTTAAAAGATTAGCCACCTCACAAAAAAAATCTCCGCCATAACTGAAATGATGAATTGCCCCAGGGCTTGTGGTTTCAATGAAAAGAAATAGGACTCAAATCAGTCATAGATCTTGAACTACTACTTCTTAGAGGTGGGCCTCACACACATCCTGCCCTAAGGCAAGTTGGTGGAGCAGCTTGCGGAAACCTTGAACTTCAATTGTACTTGCCCCATGGTTGAATGCCAGTCTGACACCATTTGTCAGCAATTGACCACCATGTTTGGGATCCAGAAGGAATTTTCCCCTTTCCCTTCCCAACTGACAGAGACTCTGAGAGGTTTCCGCCATCCTCTGCAGTATGGGGCACAGGTCACTTGCAGCTTTAAACTAATGTAAATGGTGGATTCGCTGTAACTCGAAGTCTTCAAATCATGATTTGGGGACTTTAATAACTCAGCCATAGGTTAGAGGCTTATTGCAGGAGTTGGGGGCTGAGGTTTTGTGGCCTGCAGTGTACCAAAGGTCAGGCAAGATGACCATATTGATCCCTTCTGACCTTAAAGTCTATGGCTATGTCTACACTAGCAAATTAATCGGGCCTAAGCAAGCTTAGTCCAGACTAATTTGAACCCTGTCTACACTAGCTTCTGGCTAGTAAGAACTAAAATATTTTAGTTCAAACTAATCAAAGGTTAGTTCAAACTAGTTGGTTCAGCTGGAACTAGCCCAATGGAGACATGCTAGTTCGAACTAAATGCAATTTTTTTGGTTCAAACTAACTTTTAGTTCGAACTAGCTGTGCTTTTTTAGTTCAGACTAGAAAGTTAGTTTGAAGTAAAAAAAGCGTGGCTAGTTTGAACTAAAAGTTAGTTTAAACTGAAAAACCGCACTTATTTCGAACTAACCTTCGAACTACTTAGTTCGGACTAACCAAGTCCAAACTAAGATTTTTGGTGTAAACATAGCCTATGTGTCTATGACCACACAAATCACTGGACAACCAAAGAAAAAAAAATAACTGATCACAAAGAACCTGAAACTCATTAACACTCAAGCACCTTTATATCACTCTGGCAGTGTAAAAGGACCATAAAATTGGAGTAAACTGCATTATATTGTCAAAGTGGCCTTCGTGTGAAGAAAAATCAGTACCATGATGTCCTAGGCAGGAATTTCTAGGGCGTTATGAACTCAAATTGAAGAGAACATCAAATTGAATTTGGAGTTCATTTATACTATGTATCTGCACTTAGACTTCCCTTCTTGCATGTTTCTGCTTTAATGTTCAGAGTCCCAGGTAAGAATGCTCCTTAGCTTCATATGTTCAAGATCTATTTGTGATCCAGGATTCCAGGAGACATTAGGAGAGACGGGTAAAGCTACGTTCACCTTGTAGCAATGCAGTGAAGCTGCTATGGATATTTTTTTTCATATTTGCCTGTTTTGTTTCATTAAAAATCTGAGAGATTATTACAGTGTCTAGCACCATGCTCCAAATTCTAGAACAGGCTTGGCCAAACTGCAGCTTGGGAGCTACATGTGGCTCTTGAATGAAAAATTGTGGCTCCTGGAAGAACGTCAGCAAATCAATTTAGGAAGCCAGCCCCAGCCTAGGAATTCAGGAGGGGCTGGGATGGTGGGGAGAAGTGCAGCCTGGTCAGGATTTTTAAAAACGCTTCAGTCTTCTACATCAAGCAGCAGCAAAGTTTTTACTGTATAGGACTAGTTTTCATGGTAACCTTAAGTAATTATGAGAATCTGACATTAGTAGGATCAATATTTGTCCTCTTTTTACAATAAAATTAAAGTGTGCAATGAATTTTAAACTTTGTAATTTTGGAGTAGGTAAAAGTATATGGCTATATGCTTCAATGCGGCTCTCAAATGTTTAATAATCAACTTGTGTGGCTCTTGAGTTCCATAAGTTTGGTCACCCCTGTTCTAGAAGGACACTGAACATGCATACTTGTGGGAAACCTACATACAGAAGGAGATTTGACATTCTCTTGTGCAAGCCAGACCAGTGAGGGGTTGTGTCACCCTGCCCTGTAAACTCAGGTGCTGTACAATGCATTGCTGCTCTAGCTCCCAGCTGGACCCTTCACAAACAGCCTGCCAACAGACAGGTTATACCTTGAGTGTCTATGGATTTCTGCAGGCTAGTCAGCCACACATCAGTCACACTCGAGTTTCCGCTCAGCCTTGGTTTCCACTTTTGGGTGATGCCAAAGCACTCCCAATCCTGGAATTTTCCCCCAAATCATGTGTTCTGCACTGTCTAGCCCTCTCCTGGACTGTCCAGAAATATTATGTCTATTATCCCTTTAAAAGGATCACTACACAACAGTCTGCTATTGTATAGTAAGTTACCAAGACAGTTCACTACATGGGATTAGTTTTAATCAAGTTTATTTAACTGCAAGAAGATAGGTTTCAAATGAGTAAAAGTATAAGGCACTAAAGTCAAAAATGCTTACAATAGAAATAAATAGAAAACATTTCTTAATCTTAAACTTAACAGACTAGTTTTTGTTCAAGGTGACATCCCTTACCACATGTTTCCAATAACACTGCTGACCAAACTCTGAGGTCAGGGTCTAATCTCAAAGTCCAACTGCTGTTTGTTTTCTCGTTCTAGGGTATGTCTATACTGACAGTGGCAAATTCACCGCCATCAGTTCACCCTTCTGGGAGTGGATTGCAACGAGTATGACCACAAGCTATTTGCGGCCAGCTTTTCCCTAATGTGTAACAGCGGCTTAGAAAGTCGCTGCTGGGTACTCAAGGAATTTTATGTTCCTTGAATAACTGGCAGTCAACTGCCACTGAATTTCCCCCAAATGTAGATTGGGGGCTTAGATGGAAAGCAGAGAAAGATAGGAAGACAGACCTTTTTTTGGCCCTCACTTTTATTCTTCAGTCTCCCTTTGAGGGGCATTTTGCTGAGGATCACTCCTAGATAAAGAAACAAGGAGTTCTGTGGCACTTCTAAAGATTCCTTGTTTGTTTTGCTGAACTACACTAATATCACTACCCCTTTGCAACCCTTGATAAAGTAAATTCATACTTTGGTAGGTTGGAGTCAAGGAATCTGCAGGTGAAAGAGGCTCCTTGCTGTTGTTTGCTATGATGCAGATCCATTTGTTCTTTCCCACCCTTCCATGCCAGAAAGTGATCACTTGGTAGATGATTGCCATCAGATTTGATGACATCTGGCTAGAGTCATCAGCTTGCCCTTTGTCTTTGAACAACAGATTTATCCACTCCTCCAACTTCTCTGATAAATCCATTTAAGTCCTGATTTCAGATTGTGTTTGTAAATTTACATAATGTTGCTCAACCCAATTCACCATAAAAACAGCAAGAGGCCTGTGGCACCTTATAGATTAATAGATTTCTTAGGGCATAAGCTTTCATGGGCTCCAACCCACTTCATCAGATGCAAGAAATGGGAACTACAGTTAAGACATATATGTACGCATGTCAGGATGGAGGAGGAGAAATGTTAGCAAAATCAATTCAGAGAGTAGATGGGGTCCATTAACACCAGTTGATCAAAGGGAGAGAATGCGTGACCAGAACAATCACTTTTAGTGATGAGCTAACCAATGCAAGTCCCTATTCAGACCCAATCTTATTGACTGTGTCTACACTGCCAAAGATATTGCAAAATCGTCATTTCAAAATAGCGTTATTTTGAATGTATTTTGAAATGAGTCTAGTGAAGACTCTCTATTTTGAAATAAAGTGGGAATTACTGTTTCAAAATAGTCTTCACTAGACTCTCTATTTTGAAATAAGGGAACACAGGGAAAAGTATAGGGCCATTATTTTGAAAAAAGTCAATTCCATGGCTTGGAATGGCTTTTCTTGAAATAACTATTTTGAAAGAACTGCTCTTTCAAAATAAAAGCAGGTTTAGTTATTTCAAAATAGCACTTCATTTTTTCAAAATAAGGAAGCACTTATTTCAAAATAACAAAATGCCTGCATGGACAGGTAAAAAGTTTTTTCAAAATAAGCTTCCTTATTTCAAAAAACTTTTCAGCATAGACATACAACCAACCCTAGGAGCAAATTAGCTCCAACTCTGCAGTTTCGTGCTGAAGTCTCTTTTTGAAGTCTTTTGTTGAAGTATGGCAACTTTGAAGTCTGCTATGGAGTGTCCATGGAGATTGAAATGTTTTTCTACTAGTTTATGGATGTTGCCATTTTTGATGTCTGATTTCTGTCCATCTATCCTTTTGCACAAGGACAGTCCGGTTTGGCCAATGTACATGGCAGAGGGTAATTGCTGGCACATGATAGCATATGCCACATTAGTGAATGTGCAGGTGAATGAGCCCTTGCTGGTGTGGCTGATGTGGTGGGACTTGCGATGGTATCACTGGAGTCAATGTGTGAGCAGAGTTGGCAACGGGGTTTGTTGCAAGGATAGGTTCCTGGAATAGTGTGTATGTTGTATGGTGTTCCCTTTGATTTAGGTTGGGTGGCTGTCTGTAAGCAAGGATAGGCCTGCCTCCCAAGGCTTGAGAGAGTGTGGAAACATCTTCTAGGATAGTTTGTAGATCTTTGATGATGATTTGGAGAGATTTTAGCTGGGGACTGTAGGTGATGACCAGTGGTGTTCTGTTGGGTTTTGGGTTTTTTTTGTCAGGTCTGTCCTGTAGTAGGTGGCTCCTGGGTACCTGTCTGGCTCTATCTATTTGTTTTTTCACTTCCCTAGGTGGGCACTGAAGCTTTAGGAATGCTTGATAGAGGTCTTGTAAGTGTTTGTCTCTGTCTGAGGGATCAGAGCAGATCCGGTTGTTCCTTAAGGCTTGGCTGTAGATGATGGATCGTGTAATGTGTCCCGGGTGGAGCTGTAGGGATGTATCTCTATATTGTGGTCAGTTGGCTTTCAATATAGGGTGGTGTTAATGCCACTGGAACAGTTTACCCAGTTTACCATGGTATTATTGACCAGCAAATGATACCACCCAAGGCATGTATCATACAAAGATTATTACAACATTGCATAGAGCAGGGCTACCAACCTTGAATTTTAGTTTTTCCTGAAATGAAGATCTGAAGTTGAGTATTTTTACTCATGCAGTGAATTTTACTGACATCACTAAAAATACCATAAATAGTACAATAATATTGCAATATTATAATCAGAAAGTCAGGAACAGAGAAAAGGTAAGGCTGTTGGGTGGAGATACGGGAAGGGTAGAGCTACTTCGTACTGAATGAAACATCTTACATCTTCTCTGGGTCAAATGTCTCCCGTCTGTGTTGTAATGCAACTGTTTGAAGCTTCAACCTCCCTTACTTCCTAACTGTAACAAATAGACGCTGGCTATGTCTACACTTACAAAATTAATTCAGAGTAGTTAATTCAAAAAAACCAACTTTGAATGTAAATCAAAATTATTATTTCAAATTAGCACTACTTCAAAGTTATTATTTCAAATTAAGAGTCCAGTGAAGACTCTCTAATTTGAAATAAAGTGGATTTATTATCTTCACTGGACTCTGTAATTCAAAATAGGGTAAAGCAGGCAAAAGCATAGGGAAATTAGTTTGAATTAAGCCTATTCCGCAGCTTAAAATGGCTTAATTCAAACTAATAACTTCAAAGTAAGTGATACCTTGAAGTAAAAGGAAGTTTTATTATATCACATTAGTGGTTTCTTATTTCAGATTAAGGAACCACTTAATTCAATATAATAAAATGTCTCCTTGGCCAGGGAATAAGTTATTTCAAATTAATCCTCCTTAATTCGAAATAACTTGTAAGTGTAGACCTAGCCACTGTGAAAAAACTGCCTTTCACCTTTAGTGTAATGATACACTAAATGTGTATTTTCGAAACAATGCTACACTCCATTCCAGTCGGTGTTGACCCAGGTGTATGGCTGCACCAAACATATGTGCATTGACAAATACATTCATTATACTTCCAAAGGTCTGAGTGGCAGTTGGAATCTAGACATTGGCCACAACAAACATTTAACGTGCTCTTAAGAAGGGGAGGTATGTTGGTTGAAGTGTCTACAGGGAGCATCAGCAGCCACTGCACCGTTTAGAGTCCCAGAATTAGGACTTGTGGCAGAAAGTAACTTGCAACGCTCTTTTCAGCTATCAGTGGTCAGCCACCTTGTGATGGGGGAGACTATGTCCAAAGGCCCCCTGCTGAAGGCCTCAGGGTCCTGCACGCTTGTCTCTGAAAAAAGGCAGGGGAGAAATCCTCCAGGTGGGCTAGAATAGCTGTTGTGGAAGCAGCCAATCAGAGAGGCTGCAGGAAGCAGCTAATCAAGGACTACAAGGACCCTATAAAAAGGAGTTGCAGAGATAGGGGATGAGCAGTTCCTTGAAGGAGTGTGGTTGGTGTGTCTGGCTGCCTGAGGGAATGACCAGAAGGACCTCCAACAAGCCCGTATGGGCAGAAGCCTGGGAGAGCAAGAGGGAGCTCTGGGCCCATTGTTGGGACCATGTAAAGACAAGGCCCTGAGGTAAGGGTGAAGACAGTGCAGGTTGTGGGGAAGAGGCCCAGGGAAGTTGTTGCGTTGATTTAATTGCTTGTGTGGAGTATGGTGGGCTGGTTTTTAAAAGGCAGCAACAGTCTATGCAGTGTCTATACCAACAGTGTCTTGACTTAATTACATCAACGTAAGTGCTACACCTCTCACAGAGGCAGAGTTATTAAGGCAGTCTACTAGGCAAGTTACATCACTGGGAGCTACATTTTAATTTAGTTGTGTACATAGTCAGGTTGACATAAGCTGCCTTACATTCACCTAACCCTGTAGGTCAGATAAGGCCAGCTACATTTCCTTCCTCCTTTCACAGTGAAAGGGTTTTTCTCTCTTAATATGTTTTCCTAGAGATTTGTTTTATTTCTGCCTAAATTTCAGCATGTAGCCGAATGACTCATAAAGAGCAACATTCTCACCACCATCTGCTGTGCAACTTTTGAGCGTTGTAAAATAAGCCAGTTTGTACAAGTAGAAGCCAGCATGTTTTATAATAGGGAACTCTGCCAACCGCACACTACAGAAGTTAGAGTCTCATATGCCAGATCAAAAAATTGTCATAGAATGTGATAAATCTGAGATGGTTTCTACAGCAGTGTTGATGCATTGTCCCAGTTCTGGAACTAGCTACAATAATCGCTCAGGCTGTGTCCACACCAGGGTTTTATTTTGAAACAACAGCTGTTGTTTCGAAATAAAGCCTGACATGTCCCAGCGACGTTTCGTTATTTTGAAATGATGGGACCCTGTCGTTTTGAAATAATGGTCATCATTTCAAAACAGTTAAACCTCACATGCAATCGAAATAGCCATTGTTTCAAAAATGGTTGTTTCGAAACACCAGCATTCAGACATGTTGTTTTGAAACAACAGCTATTTTGATTCCAGTGCGAGTTGACCATCTTCCTCCTAGGGTGTTCAGGGGCCAGGAAGTGCCCTAGTCAGCCTGGTCCCTCGTGGTGCCTCCACACAGTGCACACGATGGCAGAGGCTTGAGGCGCTGGGGCACAGGGGCAATGCCAGGCACCCATCTGGAGCCAGGAGGAGACCCTGTCCCTCCTGCGCATCTGGGGCAAGAAGGACATCAGGGCCCGGTTCTGGACACATCATCGCAATGTGGACGTTTACCGGGACATCGCCTAGCCCCCGTCAATGGACATCTATGAGCACACTACCGAGCAGGTGCGCTCAAAAGTAAAAAGCCTCTGCCAGGAGCATGCCCGGGCCAGGAAGGCCAGGCGGCTCCAAGGGGCAGCAGCTGCCACCAGCTGCCCCTTCTTTGATGAACTTCACACCTTCTTGGGACCTCCCTTCTCGGCTGGTGGACTCTGATGATCCCCGCACACTGGCCACATCGCCGGAGGGGGCCCCTCTGAGCCCGAGGCAGTGCTGGATGTGGGCCAGAACAGCCAGCCCAGCAGCACACCACCTGGCAGCCCAGAGCTTATCCCTGCAGGGGAGGAGCGCACCAGCAGCCCTGAAGAGGAGCCAGATGAGGAGGAAGCTGCCCTGGAGGGGACATCCAGCTGGACATCAGGCATGCCAGTCGGTGAGTGTCCCCGCCCCCAGGTAAGGAGGCCCAGGAGTGCAAGGCATGGGTCCCAACTGAGGCACAGCCCTGGGACGGTGGGGCTTGGGCCCGGTAGGGTACACAGGCTCTCCCGTGGATGCAGGTGGCAGGGAGGCATGTGGAGACAGGGTCCCGGGTCCAAGCAGGATGGAGGTCTCTCAACACGGGGGTGGCAATAGGCAGACATGGCAGCATGCAGGGCAGAGAGCCTGCAGCCAGCACTGCTATCACATGACCTCGGGAGACTTCCCAGGCCACATGCTGCTGACTACAGCTCACTACTGTGGGCCATGAGGCCACGTGCCCCTGAGTGCAGTGTACACAGCACACAGATTGGGAATCCTGCTGGCAGTCAGGGCAGAGGTGTTTGCAGCTCACGGGCTGCACACACCAAGGCCAGTAGGCTGACAGTAACTGTTCTCCTTTCTGCCCTGCAGCTCATCCCCTCTCCCACTTTAGTCCCCCCAGTTCTGCCCCCACTTGACCCTGGCTGCCTCCCAAGCTCCGCCTTCCCTGACCGTCTAATTTGTATAAATAAAACAAGTTCACCCACATTAACAGTTGTAGTTGAGTGTTTTATTGGGTTGGGTTCAGAATGTGGGTGGGTTGGGTGGGAGCTGGCTGTGGCAGAACAGAGGAGAAGGTGGTGCAGTGGGGCTCACATGGGGACGTGGGTGGCATTGAGTATCCCCTGCAGTTTGGAAAGCCCAGGATGGTGAGACCAGCAGTGGTGTTTTGCAGCACTCACTGGGTGACGAGACATGGCAGCAGGACCATGTTGATGGTATGGGCGATCTGCAGCAGCACTTCCCTGACAGCGGGCCTCCCGATGCTGAAAAGCTGGGCAACAGACTTGTGGGACTCGGGAGTGGCCATCTTCCAGAGAGCGATGGCCACACTCTTGTCCACAGGGATGGCTGCCCTCATCACTGTGTCCCTTCGGTGCAGGACTGGGGTGAGCTTGGCGACGAGGTGAGTGAAGGTCTCCCTGCTCACCTGGAAGTTCCTCTACCACTGTTCATTCCTCCAGGTTCGCAGGACACAACCCACTCCCACCAGTCTGTGCTGGTGTCCTGTGCCCAGATGTGCTGTGGCACAGAAGGGGGACTGGGAGCTATTGCTGCTGTGAGGGCCACTGAGACGAAGGTCTGGGGCTCAGCTCTGGGCTCATCAGGCTCAGCGAAGAGTGTGTCCCACAGCAGGGCAGCACCCTGCAGGCTAGCAGTGGGTTACCAAGTGCTCAAGGGTGGTATGAGGGCCGTGGAGCATCCATAGCCATCTCTCTTGCAGGCTCTTGGGAGTCACAATGAACAGGGAGGGGAGGCCAGTGCATGCTTTTACGCGATTGGTTGGCAACATGGCTGCCAACATGGCCACCAACATGGCACAGCAAGGCGGCCATGTTACCACACCTCCCATGCTGCCCGTCTCCTGAAGCAAAATAGCATGTCCACACACAGGGCATGCTATTTCACTTTGAGGCCTTCCCTTAGTTCGAATTAACATCTTCTTATTTCAATTTAAGTTATTTCAAAATAAGGATTTTATAACTCATTTCGAAATAACTTATTTTGAAATAACATTTAAAATGTGAACACAGCCTCAGGGTATTTTGATAAAAAGAATCCCAGGATTGTTTGGGTCAGTTATTTAGATTGGCAGTTCTTTCAAGCATGGATCATCATTTCATTGAGTTTGTTGTCACTGGAGACTTAACCTGTGTATGTGTGAACAGTACCTAGTACAGTATGACTGCAACCACATTGGATATCTAGATGCTAAGCGGGCTGGAGAAAATCCTTTAAGCGAGCAACTTGAAGGGAGTCATCCATTTCTTAGCAAAAAGAAGAATGAGAGGAGACTTGCTTACACAGTCCTAAAAAAGGAAGACAATCCTATGCTCTGAAAAGCTCTTTTAACTAGCAGAGAGAGGCAAAACAAGAACCAATGGCTGGAAGCAGAAGTCAAATTAGACAGCAGAAAACTAATTAGGAACAAGAAACAGATTTTAACAGTGAGGATGATCAGCCACAGGAACAATTCACCAAACCGTGGGAAGTGATGGCTTGGCTTATCCAGCTCTTGATGTCTTCAAGTCAAGACTGGTTGCGTTTCTGAAGATGCTTTAGTGAAACACATCATTGGGCTCAGGGTAGGGGTAATTGGATGAAGTCTAAAGGCCTATGAAAGGACGTCAGACTACATGCTCTAACCGGGCCCTTCTAGCCTTAAACTCTATGAATCTATGCCACTATAACACAAATAAAATAAGAATATCCCTCTGCTGTTTCATTCTGATCATCTTTCCTCTTTCAGGTAAACCTCTTGTATTTCAATTTACTGACTGGGTCTTGTATGGGATGTCCAGGTGATGTGTGTCAGTCATCCTCTCAGTGGCTATGTCTACACTGGGGGGCTCAGTTAAGTCAACTTCATAAAGTCAGCTTAAATGCAACCTTGTGAAGTCAACTTAGGGTGTGTCTACACTAGTAGACATACCCTGGGCCAGACTCGGGCCCTGCCCCCTGCCTCACCCCACATCCCGATCTGGCTCTATGGGCCCTTGCTGCAGGTGGCAGGGGCTGGGAACTGGCTTTTGCCACAGGTGGCAAGTGGCTCAGAGCCCAATTCGGCCCCAAGCTACTTCCCACTGAAAGCAGGTGGTTTGGCAGTCTGGTCAATTTCACCGGCTATGCCTGATCTCAGGAGTAGCCTGTGAAATTGACCAGCCTAGGTCACTGGGCTGTGTCCCTGGTGGCAGCGTTTGGGCTTCCAGGCCCTTGCCACCAGTGGCAGGAGCCAGCTCCCTGCCCTGCCACCTGTGGCAAGGGCCCCCAGAGCCAGATAAGGCCCCTGGAGCCTGATTGGGACCTGGGGTGAGGCAGGGGGGTGTGTCCCGGGTCGGGGCCCTTCCAGCCCTGTAAAGTTGACTTAAAAGCTTAAGTCAACTTAACCTAAGCTGGCACTTCAGTCGACAATAAATTCTAAATATAGCTCTAGAGTTGCTTAAGTCAACTTAAGCCTACAGTGTAAACAGTGGGTTTATCATGATTGCTGGGCTCCTGGTCCAAAATCCCTCATGGGCACTCACACACTGTTTGGGAACATCTGTCTCAACTTTAGCAGCACTTTTCCTGAGTCAAGACTGGCAGGTTTCTCTCTTGTAGGTTGTTCTTTGTACTGAGCAAATTCATATTTAAACTATGATGACTTTGACGCTAACATTCTTTTACAGGACAAAGCAAACAGCAAGGCTTTAGCTCAAAGAACCTGAAGTAAAGAATAGATATGGATGAAGATCAAAATCGCAGAGCCAAATGCTTCTGCACTTGCATTTCCCATTTGAACTTTGCAGATTTTTCAGGTTAAAAATAACACAGCTTTTAAAAAATGGTTACTTGTATTGTTGTTCACACAACTGATTGTAAAAACAGATTTATTCTCTGTTTATGTGGTTGGTTTCCTTTTTATTGTCTTGGCTTGGAGCATTCCAGCTGGACTTTAATTCCTACTGCATTTAGAGAACCTAGTTACCACCCATTTCCACAGGCATTTTTCAATTTATTTTTATGGAAACCATTAGGCAAGTCTTGGGCTTTACAGCTGCAGATATTCCATTATAAGAGCATCCAAACATGGACAATTATGACCATACCCTGAGTAGATCAAGGTTTTGCTACAAATTCCAGCTACATACCTGTCAGAATCACCACACTGATCATTGCTTTCCACTCCTTCAGACACGGACTTCCATAAATTACATTACAGTTCACATGCATACTGTCACAGGGACTTGAAGGAATATTATTATCTGAATAGTATCATCGGGCTCTTCTAATACATTTTCAAGTGAAAATAAAGTCTCATCTGACTTCCACACATCAGCCATAGCAACAGGACTCCTCAGCTAGAACAGGACCTTTTGGGATTGCTCATGACTGTGTTTTCTGACAAAGGAGACAATTATTGGTGGCTTCTACCACTTCTTGTTATATCCATGGCATGGTAAATTGCTCTTTGCTTTGTTTTTAATCTGCAGTCCTAAACATTTTCTATTCTTAACCTGATTTTTATTTTTCTTTTCCTGACCCATCAGTTACCTACTATAGCTTACTTACATTTTTAACCAACACAGCTTCAAACTAAACCAAATTAAAGCTGAGCACATAAAGGTAAAAAATGTTTGCTGATGCTCATGTTCAGTTTTTAAAACTTCAGACTTTTCCTGTTCCCTTTCTTCAGAGGTCAGCCTGTGGGGTGAAAGGCAATGAGACTCTTCTAAGGTTTGTTCACAATCTAAGCTCCACCCACTTAAGATGCCAACGTAACACAATACTCACAATAACTAGTAAAGACATTGACTATACAATCTTGTGTCCTTGGTGGGTTTTCATTAGGGACTGGAGGTTCAGGACTTCTTGTTGATGACCTTAAATGTCTCCCTCGATTTCTCAAATTAAGTGGGTCACAGATGTCCCATCCAATACATTCTGCAGATCTCCACAACCGCTATGTTTACACATAAGCATGCTACTTTGAACTGTTAGTTTGAATTAATTGTGATTCATTCGAACAACTGTATA
The DNA here is from genome assembly GCA_007922195.1 of Podocnemis expansa. Taxonomy (NCBI): domain Eukaryota; kingdom Metazoa; phylum Chordata; order Testudines; family Podocnemididae; genus Podocnemis; species Podocnemis expansa. Next base: position 14,807,850 of record ML682015.1, on the reverse strand, counting down.
TACTTGTGTATAAGCTGATCCGTGCATAAGCTGACTCCCCCCCCCCCCCCCTTCTGAGCCCAAAAAGAGGTAAAAATGGGTGACCCATGTATAAGCCCAGGTGCCTTTTTGGCCTCATGTGCCAGAGCTGCGTGGGGAGCTGGCACCATCGTCAGGGAGCTCTGCCTGAACCTGCTGGCCTTGTTCAAGATGCAGGCCTGGTTAGCTGGGGGCTGGCACGGTTCTTAGTCCATGGGGGCAAAGGAGACTGCTCAGAGCCAGGGCCCTGTGGGCTGCTTTCATGTCAAGAGTACCCTCCGTGTTGCAGGGCCACTGACCCCTCTGCTCCTTGTTGGACTCACTTCGCATCCTAGGCTCACACAGTGCTGTCCTTTGCCCACAGCTGGGCTGGATGCTTGGTGCAGCTCCCCCACCCAAACCCCCATGGTGATCTCTGGCTGGGCAGACAGGGGAAGGGTTGACAGTGGCAAGTGGGTAATGGAGAGTGTTGCAGGGTGAGACCTAGAAAGACAGACATTGGGCCTCCCCTTTGTTTCCCATCCCAAATGCTGGCATTGTCTGTGGATCTGCTGTGTTTGCCAGCAAGTCACTTCCCCATGCTGCTTGGAAGGCAACCCTTAGCCACCACCGGCCTCGTCTGGCACTAGGGTGCAGCGCTGGGGGTAGCATCAGGGAAGCGTATGAGACCCAAGATTGAGGGAAGGTAATTTGTGGTTTGTGAGACCAGCCTAGCCTAGGATACTGGCCTGGTCTGATGAGGGGTCCTTGGGTACGTTGGGCTGAGCAGCTGAAATCTGGCTGTCACTACAGCAGCTCCATGAAAATAACTACTCAGCAAGGCCGCTAACCCCTCCCACCCAGCACCGCTGTCTTCCCCTGGAGTTCCCGACACCCTCCCAAACCCCCAACCCTCTTCTGCATACACTTTTTCCCCTGTTTCTCCCTGTGTCACCTGTTCCCCATGCCGCTGTGCTGCTGCTTTTGCTGTTCCCCACTGCACTGCCACTTTTCCCCTGTTCCCCACCATGCTGCCACTTTTCCCCTCTTTCCCGCCACACTGACACTCTTCCCCCATTTCCCACTGTGCCCCTGTTCCCCTTGCTGCCAAGCTGCCACTTTTCCCTGAATCCCTACACCCCTGCTGACCCTTTCCCTGACAGCCCCCACCCCCTGCTCCCAGTTTTCTCAGCCTCCCAGACCCCCCCCAACCCCTGGGCCCTGCCACTCTCCCCTGGCCTCCCCAGATCCCCCCCAACATGCAGGTTGACCCCCATTCTCCCAGGCCCCTTACCTGGCTGGTCCAGATGCCAGGATCCCCTCCTAACTCTAACCCCAGCCCAGGCCAACTGCCCAAGATAGCCACCCCAGCCAGACTGTGGCTCCAGCCTGGAGCATGCCCAGTGAAACTCCTGGGTGGGGGCTGTCTACCATATTCAC
>ML682015.1:14558708-14801413 GCA_007922195.1 Podocnemis expansa | reverse complement strand
GCGCTGGCCAGGGGACACCCCTCAGCACCCTGGCCAGGGTGCTGTGTTCCCTGGCCAGGGTGCTGAGGGGGCAGCCCTTTAAATGTTGTTTCGGAACATCTTGTTCCGAAACAACATGTTCACATGCGTTGTTCGAAACAAGTGTTTTGAAACAAGGTTGTTTTGACCCCAAATGGGGTTTAACTTGTTTCGAAACAACGCCCTTGTTTCGAAACAATGGGTTCCCGTTGTTTCGAAACAACGGTGCGTCATGTGAACATGGTTTTTTTTGTTTCGAAACAACAAGGTTGTTTCGAAACGAAAGTGCTGTGTGAACACAGCCAAAATTTCTACTGACTTCAGCAGACACAGTATTGTCCCAGTGCGATTTTAGAAAATGAGTGGACATTATTTTGGGGGATAAGGGGCAAATTCTTGAATAGCCCATTTGGAGTTAAATTCTTAAATCGGTTTGAGGATCTGGGCCAAGGTCCCATATTTTCTGTTGCTTTGCATACTGCTAAAGGTTAGCCCAGTTTGTGAAAGTGACCATCTGCAATACTGGTCACTTAGACAGGGAATGTGGCTTCTCTTCAATCTAGTTATTATTAACACTAAGGGTAAAAGAAAAAGACAAAAAAAAACCTTAGGTAACAGATGGCATTTCAAGAGATGGACAATCTACAATGAGATTGTTCTCTTTTTGGGTTCAGCAAGTCTCAGGTGACAATGTTTTCCACCACACCCTCGCTGGCATGTAAGATTTTTCATTGCTGTTTGAAAGATCTTGTTCTTCTCTTTTCATCCCTATTCTTTTCAGTGCTTTAGACTCAGTCTTTAGTAAATGGGACCTTCCTGTTCTCACTGTACCTTTCAACATTGCCATGATATCTTTACTTGACTGCCACAGGGCACTACATCTTCTTCCCCACAATGCTCATTCAGCCTGTAACATTAGTGCCCAACATCACCTGGTTGGAAATCAAAGGGCCACTGGTAAGGTCTACCAAAGGCAAAATCATTCCATTCTATTGCAAGTAGTGTTCAGAAAAGAAGAGTTATTAAATTCTGCACAGAACACAGAACTACATAAAGTGAACTGCATGATGCCTGGGAAGGTGCCACAACTAATGGCAAAGCAAATTGATGTCTAATATTTATCTGCAGAACAAGTGTGTAACATGGTCAGTATGGCAAACTATTTTATTACTGTGCTGCAGCACCAAAATTGGAACAAAACCAAAAAATATTTGAAATTGTTCATGAAAGAACATAGATAGTGTGATATAAAATTCCAAACAGAAAAGTCATTTCAAAACAAAAATTAAAACATTGCATTCCAATAAAAGGAAATTTTCAATCTTATGATCTTATCAGAACACTTGTTCCCCTCCCCCCACCACCAAGGTTTTTTTTAAATGAAATTTCATTGAAATTGCCACGTTCCTCACAAAGATTTTGATTTTGATTTCCATTTTCTAGCAGAAAAAAAATACCATTGCAAGACTAGCTGTAATAAAATATTGTACTACTTCCCCTGTTACAAGTCTAATGGTCATTAACCCTTGCATGTACCTTTTATATAATTGATTGTGCAGTTGTTAAAATCCATTCTGGTAGGAATCAATCAGGTGTTTGGTTGTGTCAGGTCCTGGATTGGTGGCATATCTCTGCTTCTTTGTAGCTTCACCACTCATCTGCTTATGCGCTACAGTTGGCTCAGCAGTGAGCTTGCTGTGGTCCACACTTCTTAGATCATGAGCTGATATAAATGGAAATTGTCATTTGATGGACTTCAGTAGAACTATGCCAATTTATCCCAACTGGGTCTCTGTTATAGAACAGTTATAGAACTGGGTTTTTTTAATGTCATCCTATAAATCTAACAGCCTCTTTTAACCAACAGGGTTCTCTACCTCATATGACTTTTTGCCATTTGTAGTACTTTGCTAGTCAAGAGCAAAAAGAATATATCAGGCTGTACAGTTCCTCTAAACACAAATACTGTTGTGAGGGCCATCGGTTTAACTGGTACCAGGATTGAACTTGGGACTTTATGAGCTGAAAAACATGAGTTACTGTGGTTGACGTGAAGAGTAAGGACATGTAGCTGATGCGTGTAACTGTAGAGATTATAGATATACAGAACAATATTGTTGGTATGAATGCCAAGCTGTCTTAATTTCCTATTTACACAGACTCTTACCTTCTTACTATATGCCTCAATAGCCATAGAATCATAATTATAGAAATGTAGGACTGAAGGGTGTGTCTACACTTACTATTTAGTTCAGATTAATGAGGATTAATTTGAACTAAATTAATGCATGGCTACACTGGGTTTCATTACTTTGAACGAAGGAAGTCCTTAGTTTGAAGTAATGAACACTTACTTCAAAGTTATAAAACCTCCCTTAACTTCGACATGACGATTAGTTCAAACTTACTAGTTTGAACTAACTAAATGGAGCTGTGTTAATTCAAACTAACTGTTAGTTTGAATTAACACGGTTTGCTTTTCCTCATCCCAGGGTGCCTTCCTCTTTCTATATATTGGGTGGGGGCATGGCCCTTCTTGAGTGCCATGTTGCCATGCTTGCCGTGGTGCCCCCTTCCTAAATCGAACTAGCAAGTCCTGTCCATGGACATGCTAGTTTGATTTGAGTTTCTAGTGGGGCCATGTTAGTTTGAATTAACTTAGTTCAAATTAACCATTATTAGTTCTAATTAATTAATTCAAACTAAGTTAGTTTGAACTAACCTTCCTAAGTGTAGACATGAACAAAGGGACTTTGAGAACTCTTCTAGTTGAGTTCCCTTCACTCATGGCAGGACTAAGTATTATCTAAACCAGGGTGGCCAAACTTACAGAACTCAAGAGCCACATAATTTGATTATTAAGCCTTCGAAAACCGCACTGAGGTATATAGCCATATTTTATCTACTCCAGAATTACTAAGTTTAAAATCCATTGCACGCTTTAATTTTATTATAAAAAGAGGGCAAATATTGATCCTACTAATGTCAGATTCTAATAATTACTTAATTACCATGAAAACTCGGCCTATCTACACAGTAAAAACTTAAGCTTCTCCTCACCCTCTCCAACCATGTCACTGCTTCTCCATGCCATCCCAACCCTCTCCCTAACCCCCAGACCCCGATGCTGGCTCCCCCGGGCTGACCCCCCTCTCCTCAGGGCTCCTTTTCCTGGCTGCTGCAGAAGCTAGGCACAGGCTGGGGCTCCCCCCTGAGCATGCTCAGAGCATGCTCAGGGTGGGAGATTTAAAATTCCTAGGCTGGGGTTGCTTTCCTCTGGCTTTCTTCCACGAACCACACTTTTTCCTTCAAGAGCTGCATGTGGCTCCCAAGCCACACTTTGGCCATGCCTGATCTAGACTATCTCTGGCAGGTGTTTGTCTAACCTGCTCTTAAAAATCTCCATGATGGAGATTCCACGACCTCCCTAGATAATTTATTCCAGTGCTTAACCAGCCCAACAGTTACAAAGTTTTACCTAATGTGCAGCCAAACCACCCTTGCTGCAATTTCAGCCCATTGCTTCTTGCTCTATCCTCAGAGGTTAACATGAACAATTTTTATCCCCCCTCCTTGTAACAACCTTTCATGTACTTGAAAACTGGAATCATGTACCTTCTGAGTCTTCTCCAGACTAAACAAACCCAATTCTCTCAATCTCATGACTTATGTCATCCTTTCTAGACCTTTATTAATTTTTGTTACTCTTCGTTTGACTTTCTTCAATTTGTCTACGTCTTTCCTGAAACTTAGTGACCAGAACAGAAGACAGTATCCCTGCAAAAGCCAAATTAGTGCAGAGTGGAGCAGAAGAATTACTTCTCATGTCTGCGAAACAAACAAGGAGTTCTGTGGCACTCCTGCTAATACATCCCAGAATGATGTTTTTTTTCCAACAGCATTACACATATTCAGCTTGTGTTCTACTATAGTGCCCAGATCTCTTTTCATGATACTTCCTTCTAGGCAGTCCTTTCTCATTTTGTATATGTGCAAGTGATTGTTCCTTCCTAAAGCATAATACTTGGTATTTGTCCTTAGTAAACTTCATCCTATTTACTTCAGACAATTTCTCCGCTTTATCCACTTGCAACCCCTGCAAACTTGATGTTATTCACAAACTTTGTAAGTGTACTGTCTGTCTCATTATCCAAATCATTGAAGATATTGAACAGAACTGGGACCTCACTCAATATATACCCTTCCAGCTTGACTATGAGCTACTGATGACTACCCTCTGGGAATAATTTTCCAACCTATTTTATACTAGTTCCATCTAGTTTTTATTTCCCTAGTTTGTTTCTCAGAAGGTCATGAGAGACAGTGTCAAAGACTTATTAAAGTCAAGATATACCATGCCTATGATTCACCCCATATCTGGGCCATCCCTAGGTGGGGGCAGGACCTGGAGAACCATGGTGCCTGGGGAAGGCACGCCCCTATTGCCCCACACCACCACCAAGGATGGTCCTGCCCCTTATCTCCAGGGCTTACTACCCTGTGAAAGACTATTATGTTGTTTTGACACAACTTTTTCTTGACAAATCCATGCTGACTGTCATTTATCACCTTATCGCTAGAAGTTTGCAAACTGATTGTTTAATTATTTACTTTATTATCTTCCCAAGTACTAAAGTTAAGTTGACTGGCCTGTAATTCCTTAGGTTGTCCATATTCCCTTTTTATAGATCGATGTCATATTTGCCATTGTCCAGTCCTCCAGAATCTCTCCTGTCTTCCAAGAGACATATGATTCATATGATCATAATGATTCATATAGCTCTTCTGCCAGTTCCTTGAGGATTCTAGGCTGCATCTAATTACCTAGCACCTTCAAGACATCAGCCTTGCCTAAGTACTTTTTAACTAGTTCTGTCTCTATTTTACCTCAGATGCTACCTCTTTTTCTCTGTGTTCACTATATAAGATGTCCAATCACTACTAAACTTTTGGTAAAAGCAAACAAAAAAATCATCTGGCACTTCCGCCATTCCCACATTTTTCTGTTATTGTTTTTTCCCCCCTCTCATTGAGTAATAGGCCTACCCCGTCCTTGCTTTTCCTTTTGCTTCTGGTCTATTTGTAGAATGTTTTCTTCTGACCCTTCACATCTTTAGCAGGTTTAATCTTTTTTCGTGCCTGGGCCTTTTCTAATTTTATCTCAACGTGTTTGTGATATTTGTTTATATCCATCCATTGTAACTTGATCTAGTTTCCATTTTTTGTAGGATATCCTGAATAGCAGCTCTAAACATTCACAATAAACAGCACAATAACGGACTTAGATCTTCCATGTATCAGACACAGGCAGGGACACGTAACAAAAAGTTAGTGGATTACCCTAGCAAATGAATGTGTAAAGTGAAGGAGGTGTTACATTCACCTTCATTCTTTCCCATAAGGGAACATGCTTAGCATTACCTCCTCCATCTGCCTATTCCTTCTTAAGAATCACATCTTCCACGGTGCTATGATGGTAGCCATATGCTGAATACCCCAGCTGGACCAGCCACTGGGACTTAGCTGTTCTGAGGCCTTGTACATACTAGAGAATCATAGTGCAATAAGCCCACTTATTGTGCTATAACAAGAACACCATCCACACTAGAATCCCCCTTGTAGCGCTATAAGTGCCCTCTTATTTTACAATAATAAAACCACATGAATGAGGGGGAATAAGGGCTATTCTGTAAAAGTTACTGGGCTACAATGCTTATGAGACCACAGCTATAAACCTATTGTGCAATAATGGGCCTCTGGAAATATCCCAGAGTACTAATCAAGGCCACTTGGGACACAGAGCTGTCATACTTGTCAATTTCTCTGCTCTAACAGATCAGAGGAATTGACATGGAGGCTGCCCTGGAGACTGAAGCCACTGTCCTTCCAGGGTCTTCAGCAGCTCCACAGCTCTAGCTGCCCAGGTCCCCAGGTCTCCAGCAAAGGGGGTGGGGAAAGCAGGGAGGCTGTGGGCTCCCTGAAGCTCCCTCTGCAGGTAGCTGAGACCTCTCAGCTCCCCCACAAGACATCTTTTTCTGTTGGAAGTGATGCTAGTGTTGACACACTCCCAACAGCAAAAGGATGGCTGTGTGGACACACAATTGTGCAATAACTAAACCATGTTTATTATATTATAATGCAAAGACTTATTGTGGAACAATTTTCTAGAATAGACATAGCCTGAGATCAGTGACCTTCCTAGGCTGTGCACGCGGGGTGGGGCGGATGGAATATGCGACTCTTGGACAGGGAACAAGGGCTTTGGACAATGGAGACACACTTTGGTAAACAGCCTGTGTTTTCTAGGTACAGTTGAGTTGTGGTCATTAACATGCAGCCACCGGTGTGGGTGGGCAGGTGGATAATAGCAGGAATTAATGGGGAAGCATGCATCCTAATGGCGTCAAGGGCGGATTTTAGGTGAAGGGACAGAATAAGTCATTAGAGGAAGGCGTTAGCCAAGAAACCAGGGTTCATGTGCCACCTCTGAGAGAAAAGTACTGCTGTTTCTAGTAGGCAGGTCAGTATTTCCTGCAGTACCAGAACTTGAGGTCAGCTTTGATGGAGGGGAGAGCCCCCATCCCACACTCCACTGCACAGGACGATGCACAGGGACCCTGCTCTGTTCCCTCCAGCACAGCATCCCCTAGCACCAAACTGGCGCAGTAGGATCAGTGCTGACTGTGATGGGTGGCACCCATACTCTGCTCTCTGAACCATCTGCAGGTTTTTGGAAGCCTTCTTCCTAAACCCAGCACACACCAAAATCTGCTTAGCTTGCCAGATATGTGCTAGATGAGCTCCTGCCTCTGAGAATATGAGGTTGGCTTGGGAATAAGGCTTTATCACAGAGTCCGTGACTTCCAGAGCCTGCCCTGAAATTAGGCTTTTCAGCTTCTAGACCATGATCCTGAGCCACGGCACAGAAACTGTCAGCTGCTGGGGGCTGTGGAGCTCTCAGCACGTATCTGCTTTCATTGGCTGCAGGGATCCCCGATTCCAAGACTCCAGGCAGGTAACGGGAATCCCATGGCTCTGAGCCCCTGGCAACAGCAGTGACCCTGTCCACTGCTATCACCCAGTACAGGTGGCAGGGACTCCACAGCTCAGAATCACCACCACCCCCATTGACATCAGCCACCAGTGGGGTGGCAGGAATCCCATGGCCCAAACCCACCGCTTGGAGCCAGGGGCCCTGCAGTCAACTGAGGCAGGCGGTAAAGTTTCCATGGCTTTGAGCCAGGGTGGGTAGCAGGGGGGGACTCGACAGCCATGAGCCACTGTGAGGAAGCTCCAGATCCCCAAATTGGTGCCAGCTTTGATCCAGGGACATGGAAAGGCCCAGGAGATGCAGGATCCATCATGGTGACTCTGAGCTCTAGGGTCCCCCTACAGCCAGGGCTGGCCAGACCATATATGCAGGCACCAAGTTAGATGGAAATGAATTTTTTTCATAGTTAGCCTAGGGCACCAAAAATCTTAGGCTGGCCTTGCTTCCTGCCTGTGGTGGTTCTCAGCACTATGCTCCCCACCACCCAGAGTAGCTAATGGCTATTTCCAAAGGAATAGCCGTGTTAGTCTAATCCAGCAAAAAAAACAAGGAGTCGTGTGGCACTTAAAGACTAACAGATTTATTTTTCACATGAGCTTTTGTGGGAGAAAATCCCACTTCATCAGATGCTTGCTCTTAGCTGCCACAGGAGGACCCTGCATCTCCCAGTTATAGCAAGGGAACCCCACAACTCCAAGCCACAGTGCGGGACACCACCTTGGACCTGGCCACTTGGCTCCCCCCAGCTCCCACCTACACCTCTTCCTCACCCTGGGCAGCTCCTTGCTGCCACCCTTTTATTTTTAGTAAGTCACCAACAGGTCGTGGCTTCTGTGAATTTTTGTATATTACCTATGACTTGTCACTGACTTGCACTAAAAATAACCATAAGAAAATTTTGCCCTTATGTATAACCATTCTTGCCAATTCTGGGCATATTTGCTTCTCCCAGGTCAGGGGATGAGTGTGAAATATCACAAAGGTCCCTGGGTCACATCATCATAGTCATTTTCCAGTCTGGGTTCTGCTGTTTCTACTTGCATAAGGTGACAAGCTAATTACATACTTCAGACATGTTACTTCTGGTGTAGCGGCCAGACAAGTGGAGTGGCAGGCAGCACAAGAAGGGATTTTGGGGCACTGGCTGAGCTGTGGGCAGGAGACAGCCCAAGGCTGGGACAGCAGGGGGCTGTAAAGTGGACCTGAAAGGAGTCTTCAGAGCTGGGTGGAAGAGGGGAGGCCTTCGATATCAGAGGGCTGCAGGTCTGGACTGAATAGGTGTCCAATGCAATTTTTTTGCTCGGGGCTACTTCAATTTAACCTCACTCTGGTTAGTTGCATGTTGATCCAAACAAGCCAGTGGTCACTTTCCCAGCATCATTCCCTCTGGGAAAGTCCTGCTTGCGGAGATGCCAGGCCAGAACCGGCTCTGCCACCTCCCAAACACTTTTAAGCTGGGAAGCTGTTGTCTCTCTGCACAGAGCAATCTTTCATCCCCTGGCTTAGTTTCTTCCTGGGACCTAGTAGAGGCCAGCATGGCCCAGGCTCTGCTCCTCACAGCCTCTGTCCTGCTCTGCCTCCATGCTGATGGGGTTTCTCAGGGAAGGTGACGGCTTGTGAATTTCGGAGACTCTGGGGAGCTCTAACATCAGCTGACTTGGACTCTACAGGCAGCAGAGAGATGCTGCTGCAGTTTCTACACCACAGAGCTGAGTTGGCTGCAGGGCATGCTAGGGAGCTTGCTGTGTGCAGATGTGGCTCCACCTCTGTCTCCCCCCACCACACACATCCATTCCTCATCTTACCTCCCTGGGTACATCTCCACTGCACACTAACCCTGGGCTCTGACTGAGGTTTGAGTCCAAGGCCCTTTTCTGTCCACACACAAATCAGTCTGATTCAGATCAGCAAGCCCTCTGAGCCCAGGTCCTAGATGCCTGCTGAGGCACAGGTCAGAGCCCAAATCTGCTGTGACTTGGGGCCAAGCACTGTCATTTTGCAGTGTGGACACAGCTGAAGCCCCAGACCCAAACTGGAAGGTCTGCGCCGTTGTTCAATATGGATGCCTTGGCACAGTGGTGAGACCTAGGTCCTACAACTATAAACCCAGGTTTACAATGTAGCGTGTATGCTCCAACGCTAGCGTGGCCCTGTAAGTCCAGCCTCTGTGAAAGATATTATTATTTGGAGGGTATAATATGAATAGAGTCAATAAATGAAACAGGTGCTCAGGCTGTATTTGAAAAAAAAATAAATGTACTTATGGAAATGCTTGCTTGATTGGAAGCTACTTTAAGTCATTTCTTCGGTTTTGGAAGATTAAGTTTTGCTAACCTCATCATTTTGGTTGGGCATAAGAAACCATCACGTCAGGGAGGGGATGCTACCTTACATAATTTCTTGGATTCTGGAAGTTTGTTTTGCTAACCTCAGCATTTTGGTCAGGCTCAAGAAATCATGAAATCAGCTTACCTCAGCATTGCTGAAGTTTTGCACCAGTGAATTGTAAATAGTGCAACACATAATCAATAGGGTTGGATTGTGATGAATAACTTGAACACAAAAGCTATTTGACATTAAATCTAGTGGTTTGACACACAGGAACTAACTCTTTGCTACTGCTACAGCCATTCAACTGCAAGTAAGATTAAGATTTTGTCATGGTTCTTTTTGGTAAAAGTCAAGGACAGGTCATGGGCAAAAATTCACAGAAGCCAAATAGTAAATTGACTGTGACAAAAATGGGGCAGGACTGACACTCAAATGGAGGGATGAAACCCTCAGGCCCATTACAGAAGGGGTGGAAGTCCAGCAATCACCACCGCTCCAGCTCTGAGGCCCAGTTCCCCTGTTTCCACCAATGGCCTTGGTTTGGAGATCCTGGGTCTTCACACATGGCTGAGGGCTCTGGGTCCCCCTGCTGCTCCCTGTGGCTGAGGCTATGGGGGCTGCTTGCAACAGTTTGGAGGTCCAGTGTCCCCATCAGCTGACAGCTCCCATCCACTACCCCGAAGCTGAAGTGGAAAATGACATGGAGGCCTCTAAGAGTCACAGTATCTTGTCCTTAATGGTGAAGTGTTTGGATTGCATTGGAAAACTTGTACATAAAAGCTGTTTGGCAGTATATCTAACGGTGTTCCTCACAGAAACAATCCATCGGTATTGTTACAGCTATTCGACCCTTCTGCCTGGTGTAGTCATCACCAACAAAGGCCTGGTTCAATATCTAGGGGTTCCTTTTCAACAATATAACATAGAACCAGTTTGAGCCCCCACCCAGAGACCTGACAAAAATTATACACCACCCCCTGGGTACTTCTAAAAGGCAATACTTGCCCTCTCACAAGCACAAGGTCTAAGTGCAGAAAGTGAATTTTTAATGAATGGAAAAAGAGTCTTCATTAAAGAATTTTTATTGAAGGGAAAAAGATGCACTTTTAAAAACTAACTAATTTATTTATCATATGAGCTTTTGTGGGAGAATCTTCAGAGATCTTCAGAGCATCTGACAAATTGAGATTCTCTCCCATCAATACTCAAGTGATAAATAAATTCTTTAGTCTTGTAAGTGCCATCATACTCCTTGTTTGTTTTGCTGAACTAGACTAACAGGGCTACCCTTTTGGAACTTGGCATTACTGAAAGGAGGCACCTGGCATTAATTTGGGAAAAGGCTGCAAGCAGGATTCATCAACATAAAACCATAAGCAAAGCACCCCAGAATATGTTGGGCAGTATCTTTTGCCTCAAGTTCTAGTTAGGTTAAGATTTTGCCATGGATATTTTTAGTAGACGTCAAGGGCAGGTCATGGGCAATAAATGAATAATCACAGAAACCCAAGACCCGTCCTTGACTTTTACTGAAATAACTGACAAATTAGGGCAGATAGTGGGAGAGCTGAAGCCAGAGTGGGAGGGGAGGAGAGCCACAGCCTTGCTGCAGCCTTGAACTGCATCTACCATAGCTTGAAACTCTGGCTAGGCCCACCGCAGCTTAGAGCAAGGAGCCATCAGCCCACAGCATCTGGGAACTGCAGGTCCTCCCTTGAATGATATCTCTGGTCCTCCTCCAAGCCCCCAGGACTCAGGCAGAAAATGCCATGGGGTTCTCTAGAAGTACTTCTGTGGCATTATCTTATTCTTAATAACGTTTCCATGTACAATTTACACTTCAGCACTCACAAAGAAGAACACATTCTCCTTGGATCATCTCACTGAGGTGACGTCTCAGCATTAGTGCAGTCATCGTACGTTGTGTGAGTCACCTGAAGTCTTCAGAGCTTGAGGAAAAAGCACATCACTGCAACTCTTTTCAACACTTCTGAGCCCCGTCAGCAAACAAAGAGCCTGGGCATCCCCACAGGAAGCTAGAAGCATATCAGTCCTTGGGTCAATATCCGCTTACAGTATGTCCAGATTCGAATGGCTGGCCCACGTCAGCTGACTCAGGATCTTGCTAAGGGGCTATTTAATTGCTTTGCTAGGCTCAGGTTTTCAAGCCCCATGAGTCAGTCTCTCCTGCTTTCTGCACAAGGCAGACATGGTATCCAGTGAAGATCCATATCAACTCATGATTGCTTCTCTCCCTTTCTTTGTGCCAAACAAATTCAAACACTCCAGTCTGAAGTGTTTGCAAGGAGCAATTATTTCAAGCTGCAGCTGGGGCGATTGAGATTGGATATTAGGAAAAATGTTCTCACTAGGAGAGCAGTGGAGCATTGGAATGGGTTGCCTAGGGAGGTGATGGACTTGCCATCTTTGGAAACATTTAAGGCCTGTTTAGACAAAACCCTGTTTGGGATGATTTATTGAGCGTGGTCCAGCTTTTAGCAGGGGGTTGGACTAGATGACCTCATGAGGTCCCTTCCAGCATATGATTACATCAACACTAGCCATCTATTAGTCAGTTAGCATGTCTATTACATTGATACAGTCATTGTTAGTCTATTAAATGGTTAATAGATCCATCAATAAATGCACAGAGTATCTGCGATTTTCATGTTCTTACTCTTATTATCCTCCACATTCCATCCTTAATGTTTATCATCTCGTGTCATTGTGTCATGTCTAAAACCAAGCCCCAGTGCTGCAAAATAATTTGCAAGGGCAGACACTTAGGTCAGCTTGGGAGCGCTACATGATATGACCCAGCGCTTGCCTCACCCTGACCTCATAATTTACATAGCATAAAAGGTGATCCCTGTGCCTCTCAGATCAAATATCTGCCTTTGCGCAAAGCTTTTTACACTGATTGTGTCCTGGGCAACTCACCAACCCGAGCTTGGAATTCTTTGTAAAAGATAGATCTGTATAGGCATATGTAGTAGATAGCTAACATAAATTGCCATTACCAGCATGGAAGATGAGGTAGCATTGTTCAAGCATTGTAAGTTCAATTAAGCCATTGCTGTTGTGTACTGTGAAATGGTTCCAGATTAACGACATATGCAAAAGGCATGGAAATCCTCAGGTCTTTGGTGCTCAGGAAACCTGTGATCAGTAGACATGCTTCTTTAGAATGAAGACAAAAATTACTAGTATTCACCATCAGGTTCTGACCTCTCTTGCAATGATACTAAACCGGTTTATCACTCACATTTAAAAATCCTTCTGCACAGTTTGCAGCCCGTATATTGCAGCATGCTAGTCTATCGTGTCTTGTGTAGCTTCTTAAACCACCCTCATTGCTGTGGTGTCTGCACACACTCCAGTCATCCAGTTACATGATTTGGTGGCATATGTTCCATAGGATTCAGCTCGCTGATCCCCAAGCGGGTAGAACTGCATGGGCAGTGAAGTGTTTTGTTTTGTAAATGTGTGCACTGCTTGTGCTGATGTTAGAGATGACTGGTCAGAGTAGGGCACCTCTGGTGTGGAAACTGGAGATGGAACTTGTGATTGTCCTTAGCACCTCTGCTAACATTTCAGAAGTAGCCTGTGAAACTGGCCAGTCTGTTTTAATTGTCTATATAAAGTGCGGGGCAATGAATAAGCAAGCAGCAGAAAGGGTGGAGAACCATTAGAAGTTTGCATGCCAGTTCTAGTGGCAAAGACAAAGAAACCTATTCTGTTAATAATGTGTGTGTGGTTTTTAATTTTTTTTATGCCAGTTTTCCTTGTTGCACCCTGTTTGCTTTACAGCTCTGACCACTACAGTGCCCTTTGCAGAGATCTACGCTGGCCTTTGCGGATATACTGCATTGCAACAGCAGGTATGTTCTGTGCACCTACCTGGCAGACCCACTTGCTAGCAATTGCCCATAGTATGGCTGTTATTATCCATCACTGTAAATGCACCTAGGCTATGTCTACACTAGCAATTTAGTTCAAATTAAGCAGGCTTAATTCGAACTAACTGGTCCCTGTCCACACCAGCCTTTCCCTAGTTCAAACTAAGAAATTCCTTAGTTCAAACTAGTTAGTACCACTGGTTAGTTTGAACTAAGCATGATGTGGACTCAAATTAACTCTTAGTTCAAACTTACTAAGTTCAAACTAAGGCAGTTAGTTCGAACTAACAATGTGGACTAGTTCAAACTAACAGCTAGTTTGAACTAGTCCCCATTGTTAGTTCAAACTAAGAAGTTCACAGTTAGTTCAAACCAAACTGAGGTTAGTTTGAACTTCAAACTAAGCCCAAACTTATTAGTTTGAACTAACAAGTTTGAACTAACTTTGGCCAGTGGAGACATAGCCCTAGTGCTTGTGAAAGGTGCTAGAGATGCTGACCCAGAGTGTGATCAATTAGCTAAAATCATGCCACGTAGGCACCAACCCGAGTTTTTTGGTAGGAGGACAGAGCCACACACTGAAAAGGGAACTCAGGATGGGAAAAAACAACAAGAGTCCTGTGGCACCTCAAAGACTAACAAATTCCTTTGGGCATCAGCTTTCATAGGCTCCAACCTACTTTGTTAGGTGCATCTGATGAACTGGGCTGTAGCCCACAAAAGCTGACGCCCAAAGAAATTTGTTAGTCTTTGAGGTGCTACAGGACTCTTGTTGTTTTCCTGTACACAAACTCAGTTACCCGCCTGGCACTTGCCTCGGGAAGTACAATCTCATATCAAGTTTCCTATTGCACAGAAGGCGTATGTGTGACCTTCAGGTAGGCTAGAATTCATTTAACTGCCCTTCTCCTGTGCCTTAAGAAAAAAAATTAAAACCCCCTCTCCTACAGAGAAGCAGCTGGAGACCCAGGAGTCAGTCTGTAAGGGACTCACAGTGAATATTGTTCAATTACCCTCCCCATATTAAAATACTACCCAAGAACAAACATAATGAACTATTAACTACAAACTTGATAAACCTTATTCTAAAAAAACCAAAATGAATTTGAACAGAACAGTCCCCACAGAAGCACTGGGAAAGAAACTCAAGAGTCCCAAAAATTAGGTGGAGTTCATCCATATCTCAGTTGCAGACTCTATTCAAAAGTCCAAAGGCTTGAGTTGTAATTAGCAGCAATCCTCTTCTTTTGGTTTCAGGAGTCTTGGGTAGGCATTCATGTAGGCTTTTCTTTCTCTTCTAGAACCAACCTCATCCAGCCAATTTACTGGTTAACCAGCAATCAGTCACATGAGAAAACTCGGCAGCCGAATGCTCCACAGCAGGAGAAAACATTGTGCCGTCCAGTCCTGGCTCAGCTTCTCCCAGTTATGCACTGAGCACATGGGCTCTTCTCAGTGCAACTCTAGTGGCTGTTGCTCTCAGGCATCTAACCGCAGCACCAGTGGAAAACGTGCCCAGCACCATAACCCAGCCTCAAGAGATCCCTAAGGGTATGTCTACACTTGCAAGTTAGTTCGAATTAAGAAGGTTTAATTCGAACTAATTTAGTACCTGTCTATATTACGAACTGCTTAATTCGAACTAATGAAAGCTTAGTAAGACCTGCCCGTTAGTTTGAACTAGACTAGGATTAGCCCTTAGTTTGAATTTAATAAATTCGAATTAAGGGCAGTTAGCTTGAATTAAAGTGGACTAGTTCGACTTAATGTTAAGTCAAATTAGTTGACTTTGTTAATTCAAACTAATAAGTTCTAAACTTAACTCAAACTATTTAGTTTGAATTAACAAATTCAAACTAATTTTTCCTAGTGTGGACATAGCTTAAAAGAGATAACTCCTTTAGGCATATGGGTTATATATGCACAGTCACCTGCTCCCATAGCATGCCCAGTATGCTGTAGGAAAAGATTTTCCTACGTGGCTTTTCAGAAAACAGGGGTTTTTCTTCAGAAAATGTTGAATTTTTAGTGAAATATTAAACCCCCCAAATATTTTGACTAAGAACTGAAATGTTTTAATTCAAAATATCAATACAGTGCACCCCCCCCCAAAGGGAGTGGTAGTTTCGGTGCCTTATGTTTGCACTCTCATCTATAGGCTGAGGTCTCTGGCTACACAATATGTCCCGTGAGGCACCACTTTCTCCCATATGGGTGTGGGAAGAAAATGCATGGAAAACATAGTCACTGCAAGAGCCCAGACCAGAGAGGAGAATAAGGGCAAAAAGCACCCAACCTACAGCTTCCATTAGGCAGAACAGTGCCATTTTGAATCAAAAATTTTCCTTTTTCAGCAAAAGCTGTAAACCTTCCTAGTTTTAGGCATTCAGTTTTCCAATGAAGGGTTGAAATTTCCCACACAGAGCAGACACTTTTCACAAAAAACTTCATTGCATCAAAACCCCAGATTTCCTTTGCAGATCACTTTCAACAGAAATTTTTCAGTCAGATTCACCTTTAAAGAGTGCAAAGCAGGGCCGTAACTATGGTGGGGCGAATGGGGCTTTGCCCCAGATGTGCCAGGGCAGCTCCATTGAGCTGGTCCATTAAAGGGTGTGTTTCGCACCGCCAGCCCCAGGCTCTGCTAATTCCAAGGGGCGCGTTCTGATCAGAAGGCACCCCAGGCACTGAAACAGAGGATTATGGCTCTGGTGCAGAGAGAGAGGGCAGAGATACAGGCCTACCACCCTATCCCCTTCGGGAGAAATTCATATGGAGAGTAAACCAGATTTTTGCTCTGCAAACTCCCTTTTCATAGAATCATAGAATCATAGGGTTAGAAGGGACCTCATGAGGTCATCTAGTCCAACCTCCTGCCAAAAAAGCAGGACCACTCCCGCTAAATTATCCCAGCCAAGGTTTTCGCTAACCGAGCTTTAAATATCTCCAAAGATGGTGATTCCACCATTTCCCTAGGTAGCCCATTCCAATGTTTCACTACTCTCCTAGTAAGAAAGTTTTTCCTAATATCCAACCTCAACCTCCCTGGCTACAACTTGAAACCATTGCTCCTTGTTCTGTCCTCTGTTACTACTGAGAACAGCCAAGCTCCATCCTCCTCGGAGCATCCCTTCAAGTAGCTGAAGGTTGCTATCAAATCCCTCCTCAGTCATCTCTTCTACAGGTTAAATAAGCCTAGTTCCTTCAGTCTCTGTTCATAGGTCTTGTGCTCCAGCCCCTTGATCTTTTTTTTTTTTTTGCCCTCTGTTGGACTCTTTCTAATTTGTCCACATCCTCTTTGTAGTGGGGAGCCCAAAACTGGACACACTATTCCAGATGCGACCTCACCAGTGCCAAATAGAGGGGAACGCTCACATCCCTCGACCTGCTGATAACACTTCTTCCGATGCAACCCAGTATGCCATTGGCCTTTTTGGCAGAAAGAGCAAACTGTTGACTCATATTTAGCTTCCCATCCACCATGGCCCCCAGGTCCTTTTCTACAGTGCTGCTATTTAGCTGATCACTCTCCATGGAGTTTTTCCATCCCAAGTGTAGGACTTTGCACTTGTCCTTGTTGAAGCTTATGAGATTTCTATTGTCCCACTGCTCCAATTTGTCTAGGTCTCCTTAAATCCTGTCCCTGCCCTCCAGCATGTCTACCATTCTCCCTAGCTTGGTGTCATCCACAAACTTACTGAGTGTGCAATCTATCCCATCATCCAGATCATTAATGAAAATGTTGAACAGAACTGGCCCCAGGACCGACCCCTGGGGCACACCACTTGTTATTTGTTGCCAACTAGACATAAAGCCATTGATTCCTACTCACTGAAACCATTGATCTAGCTAGTTTTGTGTCCACCTTACTGTCCACACATCCAACCCATACTTCCTTAACTTGCCAACAAGAATGCTGTGGGAAACCATATCAAAAGCCTTGCTAAAGTCAAGGTATATCGCATCAATGGATCTTCCCACATCCACAAATCCAGTCATTTCATCATAGAAGGTAGTGAGGTTGGTCAGGCACAATTTACCCTTGGTGAATCCATGCCAACTGTTTCTGATCACTCTATTTTCTTCCAAGTGTTTCAGGATGGATTCTTTAAGAACCTGCTCCATGACTTTTCCAGGGATTGAGGTGAGGCTGACAGGTCTGTAATTCCCCAGATTCTCCTTTTTCCCTTTCTTGAAGATAGGTGCTATATTTGCTTTTTTCCAGTCCTCCAGCACCTCCCACATTTGCCATGAGTTTTCAGAGATAATAGCCAGCAGTACCACTATCTCATTGGCCAACTCCCTCAGCACCCTCAGGTGCAGTTCACCCGACCCGATGGACTTGTGCACATCCAGTTTCTTTAAGTAGTCCCTAACCTGACCTTCCATTACCAAGGTCCTCTCTTCTTCTCTCCAATCTGCCATACCCAGTGTAGAGGGCTGGGAGCTGGCCCTGCGTGCGAAAACTGACTTAAAAAAAGCATTGAGCACATCATCTTTTTCCTCATCCTCCACCATGAGGATACCTGCCCCATTTAGTAAGGGGCCTACACCATCCTTGATCCTCTGCTTGTTATTGACATACTTGTAGAACCCCTTCCTGTTATCCTTCAAATCCCTTGCTAGCTGCAATGCCAATTGTCCTTTGGCCTTTCTGATTTTATCCCTGCAGTCCACAGCAATATCTTTTGCGCTCACACACAAAACGGCAGGTCACAAGGTAGGCACAGGAATGTGTCTTCCATCACCAAGGATCAGAAATTATGGGTGCGATGCAGAATCACTTGGTGAAACTTTACAGGCAGGTTCCAAAGAGGTGGCCATGTTAATCTAGTCCAACAAAACAAACAAGGAGGCTGATGAAGTGGGATTCTATCCCACAAAAGCTCATGAAATAAATAAATTTGTTAGTCTTTAAGAGTGTCACCAGACTCCTTGTTTGTTTCTCTAGGGCCAGGTACTCAGAAGGTTAGACTAGATGACCATAAAGGTTCCTTGAGGCCTTTGACAACATCTACAGGTCATGTCAGCAAAATTTATGTTGTTCAAGGATATGAATATTCCACACACTGAGAGACGCAAGTTACGCCGACGTAAGCTCCTGTGTGCACAGCACTATTTCAGTGGGAGAGTTTCTCCTATCACATAGTTTCTGCTGCTCGCAGAGGTAGTTTTTTATGCCAATGGGAAAGGCCTCTCCCATCATCATACAGGGTCCTCGCCAGACATGCTCAGCAGATCGGGTGTATTGGTATAGCTGTGCCCCTGAAGCACTGTATATATAGACATGCCTGTAAAAGCTATACATGCCAAACACTTGTGCCAGGCATTGATTCATAGGAAAAACAAGGGTGTAGGTCTGTGTATCTATAAGGAAGCGTAGCAGAAGATGCAGTCAAGGGAAGTAGGATTATGGTGCTTTGCTAACCGTCCAATGCTGTGAGCAAACATGTTTTAACCTGGAGTTTCCTTTGGCCTTTTGATAGCCTTCTTTTGTGTCTATCTGGGAGCTGCACTTGCTAATTCTTTCTCTGTGGTACATCTTTTTCGACTGTCATTTTCTCATTTTCAAAGTTCCCACAGCTGTTCTGGGGCTGCCAGAAAAAATGAGATATGGCCGCTACAGAATATTTTTTATTGGGTCAATGTCCACATGATGTGAATAGGTGTTCTGTGAAAAAGTGTTGATGCTAGCAATGTTTTTCTTTCTAAATTATTACATACAAAATTATTCTAAATTACTTTTAACCAATATGTGTGGCAAATTTTCAGTATGAAACCCACCCATGCCCTCCCAGGCCAGCAGATATGTGTTCCATCAATACATTCCAAGCCCAAAAGGGTGCTGTGGCCAAATTAGTTTGGGAAACACTGGCCTAACTAATAAATGTCTTAAAAATAGTTTCTAAAAGTGTCCCAAGACTCTTTGTTTGTTTTTCTATTGGTTTAGTTAATCTCCTCCATGGAAAGAGATGAGAAAGGCTTTAACTATTTCTCCCCCTCAGCGATATAAATTACACTGACCTAAGTTATGTCGATGGGAGAAATTCTCTCACTATCTTCAGTAGCACTTACTTCAATTTGTATAACTATATCACTCAGGGGTATGGATTTGTCACACCCCAAGCGATGTAGTGATCCCAAAGTAATTTTGTAGTGTTGACCATGGCTCAGAGCAGCACAGCTAAATGCAAGCTCAAACAGATAGCACCTGTTTGAAGGAACCCTTCAAGGTGAAACCAGCAAGGAGTCTGGTGGCACTTTTAAAGACTACCAAATTTATTTATCACATGAGTTTTCATGGGGGAAAATCCAGTTTGTCAGATACTACAAAGTGGGATTTTTTCCCATGAAAGCTCAAGAAATAAATAAATTTGTTAGTCTTTAAAAGCGCCACCAGAGTCCTTGTTTGTTTTTCTGGACTAGATTAACATGGCTACCCCTTTGGGACTTGCTTCAAAGTGAAGTGGTCAGTTAACCCTCCTTGGATATAGGACAAAAAGCTGGGTTAGTGGTTACAGATTGTTGTAATGAGTCATACATCCCATTTCGTACATGTGGACATGAGTGTTGTAGGAGCTGTATGAGACAGCTGACTCATGTCACATTGGACACTGAGTTGCCATTTGGTCACCAGCAACCTTCTGGAAAGGCTCTGAAGCCTGTCAAATAGCTTGTGTGCTACAATCCATGGAAAACACACACCCCTATTTAACAAAGGGCCTGTTTGAAGCTTCATGGTTCTTCGTTTTGCATCTGTAGTTGAAGAACTAAGCAAACAATCAGTCAATAAATTGAGTAAAATGAGCCAAGATCCTTTTTCCTTTTCAGTTTGGGTTGCCAGCCTGGCCCTGGCCCTTCTGATTCTCAACGCTTTTCTTCCTGCTACTGATTACAGACAACTCTGCCATCTACAAGCTGCCACTATGCAAAGTTGCTTAGCCAGAATCCAGCCTGATGGTGGAAAGAAAGAGGAAAGCAATGGTGATGACAAAATAGCAATCTGATATGGCTTTGTAATACCGCTGCACAACTCTGCCCTAATCGTGTGAACTAAATCATAGAATCATAGAGTTGGAAGGGACCTCATGAGATCATCTAGTCCGATCCTGCTTGGGACATTTCTGAACAAAATGATATTTTGTTGCCCACTGCAGAGGACGATTTCCTTTTTCTGTGTTCTGACATGTTAAGAATTTCCTTTTATAATTAAGCTGCCTGTCTTGCTATTAGCTGAGCCCATTACACACCCATTTCAAATAACACAGAGAGTTGTATGAATGGCCTGTTTTGCTGGCACACTGGTTAACTGCTGACCCAGAACAATCTTTCAGTGTTATGTGCAGAGACAGGCAAAGGAGCTGATGCTGGGTGAATCTGTTCCAGGTTGAGATTACCATTTGGGCTTGAAGGCAAAAGAAATGGCTGTAAAGAGCCCAAGATCTGCTGATCTCAGGACATAGTGTAAATCTTTCTAGACTGACCATTCTCAGGAAGCTCCTGCCACTCTGAAAGTAGAGCAGAAAAACTTCACTGGAACCAAAAAGGTCCACTATGTAAGGGGGGTGGGGGCTGAATTCACAATTCAGAGTTGCTTCAGTTGGTGTTCCTGGTTTGATCCCACTATTGGTCAAAAAAAAAAAAAAAAAAAAAAAACCAGCTCTTGGGCTTTTAAACATAGGGATTCAGTTCCAGCTTCTAGCTTTTGATATTTTGGACTCTGGTCTATGTTTGAATGTTGCAAGACAGCTTATGTAGACCTAATTCTGCAGTGCAGACCAGGACTAACCTATGTGGTGGCCCAGCTGTTTGAAATTTAGATCTCAAAAGGAAGAGACAGTAGGACAAGCAGCTAAAAGGAAGATGGGAGTGGGGCAGCAGAAACCAAAGGTCTGAGTCCCTGCACTTTACTGAGACAATTTACATGGGCTTGGGCTTGGGCTTGTCTGGGCATTAGGTGCTCCAGGCCCTCTTTATCTCTACTGTCTGAAGAAGCTAAGACAGGCAAGGAACACATGGTCCAGGAATGGTGACAGGATCTCCCTGTGGATGACTGGTTGATTAGCTCAGCACTCCTTATATCAAATGAAGCATTTCTTGCCGTTCAATAGAGCAGAGAAAACGTGCAGGGTCTGATCCAGCCTCCGTCACATCAGTTGGCTGTTGGTGTAACTCCACTGATCTCAATGGCGTTGCAGCTGTGTCTAATTAGTGGCAAGCCATACTCCAAAAAAACACAAGGCTGTTTAGGATTCAGGTCTCTTCAAGGACTATTAAAAATGTGGTTACAGAAGAGGAAAGAAAAGACACATGAAACCATTTAGACTACAGGGTTATTTAGACCAGTTCACACCAGAAAGAGCCTTTGTCTTCAACATAGAAATTCTGGGTTGGATTCTGACCTCATTTCCACCAGCATTAATCCAGAGTAACTGCATGAATGCCAATCGATTTACTCCATATTGGCACTAATGGGAGAAAGAGAAGAGAGTCCAACTATCCCCAGCAGCTGCGTCTGTGCCCTGTAAAGTGACTTGCTTTGCCTTTTCATTCCCAGTTCATCATGTTCTTTCTTTCCTGGTGAGAGGTTGGGGCATTTTTACAAAGTGATCTTTGACTAGGCTGCATTGGGCTGTTATAACACCATTTTGCTTCAGGTTTCTTAAGACCCCATCCCCACCCTGTTTTTCACGCTCCCTTTTCAGGTGCCTGTGTCCTGACCCCCTTTCCAGATTCCAATTTGTCTTGCATACGGCCAAGTTTCACCTCACTTAAAAACTGTGTGCGTATAAATACAAACATGAAAATAAAAATGTGTCACAGCACACTATTACTGAAAAATGGCTTACATTCTCATTTTTTAACCATACAATTAAAAAAATAAAGCAACTAGCATATACACATTCCACTTACCTTTCAGTGTATGATGTATACAGCAATATAAACAGAAGAAACAAGGAGTCCTGGGACACTTAAAGACTAAGAGATGTATTTATCACATAAATCATAAATCTGTTAGTCTTAAGTGCCACAGGACTCCTTGCTTCTTTTGCTGAATTAAACTAACACAGCTGCCCCTTTGGAACTCAGTGTAAACAGGTTATTTAGCTGTATGATATTTTAGTTTGTACAGACTTCACAAGTGCTTTTTGCATAGCCTGCTGTTAACAAGGCAAATATCTAGATGAGCTGATGTGCCCCCTCCAAGGACCTCGGCATACCCCCCCATGGGCATAGGTATGCCCTTTGGCCCTTTAAAAATGTTACTCCAGATCTCACTAGTCACACTCTCCCTGTGAATCATTTCTCTTAGTTTGGTTAAAAAGGAGCAACATGATACTATGTCCACAGGGCACTTATGCAAAACTACAGAAAAATCAGGTCTGTGCTTGGGGCTGTGTATGCATGGGCACTATGGCTGTGCCAGGAGCCTCTAGAGCAGACTTTACATGCCCCGCCCCGGAGGGTAAGGGACAGATTTTTATAACGGCTCATGCTGCTATTTTCAGAACATGCCACCAGAGGCAGCCAGAACATCAGAACCACACCAATGCCCTTCTTTCAAGGCTACTCTGTGCCTGCTTCCAAAGCGACAGCCGTGTTAGTCTAGTTCAGCAAAACAAACAAGGAATCCAGTGACACTTTTAAAGACTAACAAATTTATTTATCTCATTAGCTTTTGTGGGAGAAAAGCCCACTTTGCTGATGTTTTAAGATGGGGGCTGGTGTTTTTTAGCTACAGAAAAAGAATTAAAATGGCATTTTGCACTAAAAATATATAAAAAAATGACACCCAGGCTTCCCACAGCCGTTGAAGCCCTCCCCAGAGCACAGCGAACAGCAGAAGCAGGTTGTTTTAATATGAGCTTATCCTCAAGGATGCAGCTGCACAAAATTTGTTCTGCAGAGAGAAAGTCACTAAAATCCCCAAACCAAGACCCCCTGTGCCATAGATGGCTTCTGCAATACCCCAACTGGAATACGGACTAATGGGAACAAGGGATGAGCTGAAACTGAGTGTTTTATTCAGTGCTATTGTAGAGACTATACCAAGAAAAATGCCTGCCTTTCAGTCTTTCAATGCAACTATCATCTAGACCCCAGCAGTGAAGCCCTGCCCCACCCCAACCGCCACACTGCCTTCTCCTCACCATATCTCATCCCTCCATGACCAGTCTACCCTGAGGCTGTGGTCACAGGGGGTCAATAAATTGCAACAGATGCCTGTGTGTTCAGGACATCAAATGATCCAGCAGATAGCCAAAGACAATTTTAATATGGACTGAGGATGGATTCCCTTCCCTGCTTCCACCAAACAACTGGCAATCAAGTGAGCAGGGGTGAGACTCCACCCTTGGCCCATTTTATATAATTCCCACTGTATATAAATACAGAAAAGATTCCCCTCCGTAAATATAAGCAGGATTATGCCAGACTTGTTGTATGCCCTTGATGTTGTAATAGAGATTCCCATGCTGTCTTTGCTGTTCTCATAAACGAAAATGGCTTGAGGTAATATGGCCCAGAGGGCATGGAGATGCACAGATATGTTGATTCACACTCAAATTCCCACACAGTGCATCACTGGCTGTAGCCGGCTGACCCGTCCCATGAGAGCTGATAATACCCAATGCCCACCGAAAATTACTATCCATGGTTCGAGCGTGCGGCGTTCCTCGGCACTCCACATCCCAAGACCCAGCGGGGAGGTCTGACGTTAGGTTGCATGGGCTGCGTACTAGGCTAAGGCTGACAACAAGGCTTAGATGGTAACACAGCCAAAGTATCAGTAATACAACGCAGCGAGTATGTACATGGCCTTTGACTGCTGCACAATAATGGCAGATCTCTTGGTGCTATTGGTATCTAGGCGAGATGTGGGAGCAAAGCCTTCAGCCCCCTGGAGAGGAATAGTTCACAGCACCTGACCAATTCCCTCAGACGCCCTGAAAGAACAGATTTAATGGTACCTGGGGAGGATGGGTGCAGATTTTATTAACTAGTGGAAGGACACTGTTAAAATGGGTGTTTAAGTGCAAGAGATTCCACAGCCTCCTGCCAAAGGATACTACATGCTAGCAATTTCAAGTAAAGCCAATCACCCCACACCTTTGCTGATCCTCCAAGTGCCCGTTAACCAGGAGGTTATGGGGATGTGGAGTCTCCTCGCTGATGGCTCCTGGGATTGGGATTAGAAGCAGCAGTTCCCTGCTAGTTTTTGATCTCCCTTACACTAGTCTACAGCAAAGGTCAGCCAGGGTTACACAGGTGTAAAATTGGCACAAGTGAAATCAGCATGCACAAATTTCATGGCTTTTTCAAGCCAGAAGGGGCCATTAAGATCGTCTCATCTGTCCTCCTACATGACAGAGGCCACAGAACTTCACCATGGCCCAGCATTTTAGAGGTTATTAGGTGTCACAACACCTCACCCTGAGACAGTCTGCCGCCCTCTGGAGTTTTCAGCCTAGAGCTTGGTGTCCAGGCTTCCCATTCAGTGCCTGGGGAGAATGAGCCTGCAAGGCAGGGTTTCTCAAAAGCCAGCTAGCTGAGCAATGAACCATCTAAGGTAGCAGGCATGCAATGCTGAGGAGAGGGCTTGCATATCTGACTGACGCATCTGGCTGATGGGCCAGAGATAGGCAGCTCCTGCTGCTCGATTCACAGCTGTGAAGTGTCTCTTTGAGTTCGGTAATTGAGCCAGGTCAGCAACTTAGGTAGTCTGTGGCCTACCAGCAGACATTGCCCCCCCCCATCATGAATGCCCTACAGATCCCTTTTTCTACAGCTGTCTGGGGAGGTTAAGGGGCACTGGGCTCACTATCTCCTGCCAAGCAATAGCTTGAGTGTGACTTTCCTACAGCTAGTTGTGATGGGGACCAGCTACCAGGCATGATCAGAATCTATCCACAGGACAGGCCCTGCTGGTGAGGGAACTTTTCCACTCCGATTTTAAAAACTTCTGGGGGGGCTCAGCCTGACTGAGGGCTCTAAGTGGCTCCTTAGCTGCAACGGGGCAGGAATTGTTTTGGAAAATGCTATTGGTGCAGAAATGGATCTAGGAGCCTCGGCAGCTTTCAGGAGTATCCTTCATGTCTATGCTGTCTGGTTTAGCAAAAAGCCTGTCTTTTCAGAAGGCATCCAAGCTTGTTTTAAAGTTCTCGTATGACAAAAAAATTCTTAGGTAGGCTATTCCAGTGGTTAATAACTCTTATTGTGTGTCATACATCTAGTCTAAATTTGTTAAACTTCCAGCCACTGGTTCTTGTTATATGTTTAGCCTGTGATTTGAAAAATATCTTCCCTCGGAAGGAATTGATAGCCTGTGATCAAGCTAGCTATTGTTCTTCTTTTCAATGTTCTAGCTAGCTAGACTCCCACCATCTGAGCCTTCTTGAAGCTCTTTTCTGAACCCTGTTCTGTTTGTCAGTCTGACAAAGTGTGACTGTGGTGTTCCTGAATTAGCCGCCAAAAGTGTGTCGTGGTGTGTTTTTTTTCTTGAAGGAAAGTTACCAAGAGGTTTGTGATTATTTTGCTGAGAAGTGCATTTCCTCCTTGATTTGCTATAAAACTAATTAGCTTTCTAGTAGCGTAGGGGTATTTGGGGGCAGTCCAGAGAAATGAGGTTAGGGGACTGTAGCACCATTGTAAGCAAGTTACTCTGTATTATACATAGTACCTTGAAGGCCTGCTGTAGCATAAATATAATAGAGAGGTTGCTTTACATTCTGCCAGGTGCTGCGTTGCAACTTAACAGGCCAAAAATGTGTGAGATGTAAAGGTAAATTAGAGTTCAGCTCTTGAGTCAGGGTCAGGAACAGAGGAATTGGGGGTCAAACTGTTTATATGAGGGTCATCCACCCAAATCTTAGTTTGAGCTTTTCCTTTTTCCTGCAAGTTTCATGTGTCCTTTGTACAGGGAAGGAAGGGAAGGGGCCCCTGAAGAGTGATAAACAATAAGAAAAGGCAAACAAAATTATTACTGAGCACTTCCCAGAATAACATCACGCTAGCTTATGTAACACACGTGCTGTTGAAGGCAGCTTCAGTTTATCATACAGTCTGGCTATCTCCCAAGGATGGTGACTGTGAGACTAGGTGGTGATCAGCACTCTTGGATGAACTCACGCAGACAACTCCTATCCTAGACCCAGCAAAGAAAAAGTAAGAGCATTCTACTGTTAAAAATATCTATATCAGTATAATGCAGGTGGTGGATGGGCATCTACTATAGCTAAAACAGAGTACCCTCTGATTGAGAGCTTGTATTGCTACACAGGTAGGAAGCAAAGCCACAAAACTGAAGTGGTCTATAAATCAACTACACGCTAACGGGTCACTGCAGGAATCCCTGAGAGAGGGTTGGTCCAATGTTCTTAATACTAGATACCCACACTAGTATCATCTCTTGGAGCCTTAAAAATCCACAAAATTGTGGCTTTTAATTAGTGAGAGAGCGATCTAAGCAGGTGAGAATTTACTAACAAAACAGAGGGTTCCATGGGAAACTGAGGATGCTCAGGACTCCAGTTTCTCTGGTTATGTAGCTCTTGGGGGGACATCCGGGCTCCCACCTCCATGGCAGGCAGCATGGAAGTCCCTGGGTGTCTACGGCTGGTCCACCGTGCAGCTTGTCCCAGGTTAATAGCAACCATGACACTTACAGGAAGGTGAGCTTCACACAGCCGCTGTGGGGAGTTGATTTGGTTTCAGAAGCACCATGTGTCAGTGTTTCCTAAATTAATTTTGTTTTTGAGGATTCCAGTCTGTAGGAAATGTGTTTAAATAATAAATTCATTCTCGTTTGGAACAGAACAAAGCAAAATTTCCTGTGTACTAGAAATTCCACACTTTGGCCAGCTCTATATCAAAGTTCACAGGGGTTTGCTGTCCTGTTTTGTATGATTTACACATCTTTGACTCCCTTTTGGTACCCTTTTTCTACCTTGCACAACTATGTATGTTTGTCTTACAAACTTCTCAAATATGCCAAAGCTCTATTATGCCAGATTCCTCCCACAGGCTGGGGGGGGGGTCCAAGTGGGGGGGGCTTGAATTTCTCAAGTAACTAAGGAAAGTCCAGTTCACAAACTGAAGGTTGTAACTCTGCTCAGCACCTAGAGCATGTGATACAGGACTGGGCTCCTGGAAAACTACTGAAAGTGGATATGAGCCCAAAGCATTTTCAATACAGCCTTTGAATCTGGGATTAGAGGGGGTGGCTGAAGTTTTCAAAAGCCAAATCCATGTATTATAACTGGTTCTTAGCTTTGGAATTGGCCACAGCAAAATCCCTCAACTTTGGGGATGTTGAATGGTGCACATTTTTGCAGTTGGCTCCCCTCTCGGCTAAGAAGCCACTTAAAAGGATGTGTGCTTTTGTTGCTTTGAATCATTAAAAGGGATGGTCTTGGACGAAGAGTTAACACAGAAATAGCCGGTTTAGATTCCTCCGGCTTCTTCTTTAGTGACTTAGGAGGCAAAGTTTCACAATTAAAGAATTGAATTCTAATTGGGGAGAAGGGTAGAGGCTTAGTAAGAAAAGCAGCAGGAAAGATGGGAGGGAGGTTACTAAGATACTTGGCAGGGAACCAAGACACAAAGGTGGAGTAGTCAAGTAGCTACCTTCTACACATTTCTTTGCAATTCACAGTGTGGGTGCAATGGTAGGAGGAGTACTCTAATTAGTTATGATAGGTGCGCTTCTAGTTATATATACTGGTGGGGCACTTTCCCTAACTCAGTGCACCCTCTTTAATAGATAGTGGCATACTGCATAGCAACAGCTGCCTCGCTGGAACCAGCTGGAAGGTAAGAAGAATTTGTTTTAATGCCAATCTTGAATTTTCCTACTTATCCGTGCATTTTGGGGTTTTTTCCCTCCCCTCTGAATAGGAAACAAAAACAGTTAAACTCTAAAGTGAAAGTAGATTAAGTGAAATGGCACCTGGGGACTGCCTTAAGCATTTTAATTAGCAACAGTTTTCTGCCAAGGACTGTAAGGACACTTAACCCAGTAGCTGAAAGTTTGAGAAACACTACTTTTCTCTCATCTTTTCTATTCCTTGCCATTTCATTTTGCAAACAAGAAACGTCCAGTAAAAACTGATGAGGATCAACTTTGATAGCAAAGTAAGAGTCTAATAAGGGACAGATCTCTGAAAGTTGAAATGTGGGTGGATTTAACTGTTTGGTTGCCACAGTTGAGCAATTTTTGAAACAAGTATTTTAAGAAGGCATATATATCTGTGAGCAATATACTGGTGTTATTAATAGGCAGCAGGTTTAAGGTCTTGCCTAAGCTGGAACTTGTGCTGGCCAAACTTGTCACTGAGCTGTGTGGGGAAAAAAGCACCCAGAGTGACATGGCCTTTGCCAGTATAGACGCTAACGTGGACAGAGCCACATCAGTGGGATAGGATCTCCCACCGATATAGCTGCTGCCCCTTGGTTTGGTGTCCTTATTGCTGGCCGGAGAGCTCTCTTCTACTGATATAACAAAGCTGCACAAGCACCTTGTGCATTGTAAGTGTAGATCAGCCCTAAGAAAATGTGAATTACTTCACACTGAATGAATGCTCCACCTGTGAAACTCACTGCCAGGGGATTTTTGTGAAGGTCAAACTGAGGGTTCAAAACGAACTAGATAAGTTCATGGAAGGTACAGAACAAGTACAGCCATAGTCACCAATGGTCAGTGCAGCCAGGTAGCATATCTTCTGACAGTGGCCAGTGCCAGGTGCTTTTAGAGGAGGCAAATACAACAGATAATCAGCTAATGATACATCTTGTGATGCCCATTTCTAGCTTCTGGCAAATAGAAGTAGGGACAGAGCATGGTTTTGCATCTTTGCCCATCCTGGCTAATAGCCATTGAAGGCCTTATCCTCCATTAACTTATTTAGTTTGTGGTTATTTTTTTAAACACTGTTATACCCTTCATGGCATTCTCTGGCAAAAAGTTGACTGTGTGTATTGAGAAATACTTTCTTTTGTTCATTTTTTTTAAACTGCTGCCTATTAATTTTATTTGGTGACCCCCTAGTTCTTGGTTTGTACTTGTAACACATTTCCTCTCTTACTTTCTCCACACTAGTCATCATTGTAAAGACCTTCATCAAAGACTCCTTTGGTTTCTTCCAGGCTGAGAAGTCCTGGTCTTATTCATCTCTCTTCTTATGGAAGCATCATACCCCTAACCATTTTTGGTGACCTTTTCTATACTTTTTCCAATTCCAATAAATCTCTTTTTGAGATGGGGATACCAGATCTGTATGCAGTATTCAAGATACCATGGATTTATACAGAGGCAAGGGATTTTTTTTTCTTTATCTATCCCTTTCCTAATGATTCCCAGCATTGTTAGCTTTTTTAACTGCTGTTGCATATCACTGATCTTTTCAATGAAACTATCCACAATGACTTCAAGACTTTTCTCAAATGGTGACACCTAATTTAGATCCCATCATTTTATATGTATAGTTGAGATTGTTTTTCAGTGTGCAACAATGAATTTCCTCTGCCATTTTGTTGTCAAGTCACCCAGTTCTGTGAGATCTCTTTGTAACTCTTCACGGTATGCTTTGGATTTATGTAACTTGAGTGATCTGTATAATCTACAAGTTATACCACCTGATTGTTTACCCTCTTCTTCCAAATCATTCAGAAATATATTGAATAGTTCTAGTCCCAATACCGATTCCTGCTGGACATCACTATTTGTCTCTTCATCCTGAAAACTGACCAATTATTCCCACTCCAGGTTTCCTATCTTTTAACCAGTCATTAATCCAGGAGTGGCCTTTCACTTCTATCCTATGACAATTTACTTCAAGAGCCTTTGATGGACCTTGTTCTGAAAATCTAAGTATGCTGTATTCATTGAGTCATCCTTGTGGACCCCTCAGAGAAATCTAGTAGATGAGACATGATTTCTCACTACAAAAGCCATGATGACTCTTCCTCAACAATGGTGTTCATCTGTAGGTTGGATAATTCTGGCTTTTTACTATCGTTTCAACCAATTTGCTTGGTACCAAACTTAGCTGTGTAACAGCTAGGGTAGCTTCTAGATCCTTTTTATAAAAGTCACATCATCTGTACCCATTGACTAGAGGACAGAAGTAAATAAGTTACATAAGACAGTTAAATATGTGTCCATGTCCAGCAATGGCAACTACTCAAGATAGTCAGGAATATGACTGCATGTGCTGAGTGTTTATGGCCTCAGATTGCCACCAGCTGGGAGTAGATGGCAGGGGGATGTCACGATAAATGATTGCCTGTTCTGTTCATTCCTCCTGAAGCATCTGAGATTGGTCACTGTCAGACAGGATATTGAGCTAGGTGACTGACTAGTCTGACCTAGTATGGCCATTCTTATGGGAAATCAACCAATTTAACCATAAATGCCTTCATTAGATCTAAAGGCTAAATGGTGCTTTATGGAGTTGCTCTAAACATGTCTAACAGACTAAAAATAACCAGTTATTACACCCAATATAGCAAGTGTTTATAAGCATGTCATCAAACAATATACTTACAAAAAGGCTAGAATTACAGAAGACCTTCTCGTTCTGGTGTACTCCAGCATGATCAAGTAGTGTCTGACCCAAATTTTCAGATTCATGGCTCTTTATACCCCTTCAGCTGACTTCATAGCTTTAACTGAAAAAGCCTGTTCGAAGCAGTTTATCCTTGCCACTCTCCTCCTTTTAGAGGCCTTCCTTTTTTATGCTCTCCCCTGCATCCTTGTTTGCCAGCAGAACGGTGGGAAGGTTTTGGACTTTTCTTTGAAGACAATGTCCTTTTTGTTCTTGTTACTGTAGCTCTTTGTTAGTTTTGAAACCGTACATCCTTGCCACACTACAAGTAACCCATCTTATTACTCTCATGGCCTTCTTTATTTGTTTACTTGGGCCCTCTTCCCATTAGTCACAAACTATAAAGCAAAAACGCTATTTTCTTAACCAAATAGCAGTTAAAGAATTATTTAGCTGTTTAAGTATCCTACATTCCCTAACTTAAAACTCTACATACCAATGGGTTTTACTGTTTTAAGCATTTAAATAATTTATATTTTGCAGCATCTTGTACAACTAATTAATAATACAAATTAATTGCAATTCCACAGTCATGTTCATAACTTGCTGCTTTGAATGACAACTTTCACCATGGATGTAATTCTACTTTTGTATGCTTGTTCCACTAGATGGGGCTGGTTAACTCCAGAATTCCCTGTTCCGGGTTAATAAGTTTCTAAGGTCCAGGCTCAAGGGAGGAATAAGATGCCCAAATTTGGGTACTGCTTTTAAAGCATCCTTCTGTAATCTGAGTTCAGCCTGTAATTCATTTGCTTCATGAAAAATGGGAATGGGTTGTAAAGTCATTCCATTTATCACTGCAGGGAAGGTTGGTGTGAACTAACAATCTTTGGATCTGTGGGTATTTCCAGCCGCCACCTGATATTACTGTTCCAAGTATAAGCTATTTTACTTCCCCAGCATCTCAGCTGCATAGGATAGTCTGGGGATTGCTCCCGCAGATGGAACCTGCATGCCAGCAACCGGCTGTATAGGTGGTGTTTCCCAGGTGTGAGCAATAGGACACGTCCAGGGCTTTCCAGACCTCCTCATTGTCTTGCAACAGTATTTGAGAAGGAGAAACTTTTTTTTGCCCATCATACCTAATGAGCTGTGGTATCTTCCAGACCTTTAGTGGTAGTGTTCTTCTAATGGTTTGTATGACCCGAAGCTCTGCTGTTTACTGAGATGGGTATCCTGCGTGCTATATCCTTTCCACAATTATCCCCAAGGTATTGGACCTTTAGGAAGGTGGTGGTGGTGCCTCCAACCGATCAGTCTGATCTTTGCCAGAGGATGTCCATCAGTTCCTTTTTGGTGATGAGAGGGCAAATTACCTTATGCTGTATCAGTAAGTGTGGCCTTCTGTGGGTTTTGGGTTTTTTTGGTTTTTTGTTTTTTTTTTTTTTGTCTAGTACATTTCCTCTAGACAGAAAACAAAATATTATCTCCCTGACTATTGCCCCACTTTGACTTCTCTCAGTGCAGTTAACCATTTAAGTCATGGTGTGGTGTGCTTCCTAAGCAAACAGCACATTCTTGCTATTTAAAAGTCTTTGAGTAACAAATTCTTTGCTCACTCATTGGGCTCAGGATGTCCTTGGGTTGGAATGCTTGGGTGTGTTGCCCTGAGGTTTCAGTGTCCACCTGGTTTCACACTGGCACTCTGGCTCCAAACAGCTCTACTACATCACTAATATAGGGTCCCTCTACTTCGCCTTTGAACTGTGCCTTACATCACATTGGTATCAGGCTTTCCCATAGTCCTCTATCATTTTTGCCATACAGTTGGCCAAGCTCTGGCAGACATTATGCTGTTGGCAAATGCAGAGAAATCCAATTAAAATCCTTTGTAAATCCTTTCTTTAAAAGATACCAGGTCTTGCCTCCACCTTGATGTGTGCTGAGACATTCTTTTCAGCATGCAGCATTTCAGCTTTATTTCTACCCTTCCTGATCCCAGAAGGGTACATAGTGATAAACTCTTGCTTGAATAAAGATTAGAGAAAACACAAAACATAGAATGCCTCTCAAGCCAAGTACATCCATAAGGAAAAGTCAAGATACCATTTCTTAAATAGGGACTGATTTGATGACTGTGGTTCTCGTACGATTACCATGGTTTTGCTTGTTCTTTGGCCGCTTACGGAATTATACTCTAACCGGTGGCACCATTTATTTCACACCACAACTGACCAGGCCTTCTGGCCCTCCCTTCAGTGAAAGGCTTCCTCATGTCCACAGACTTAAAACACAGGAATGACAATTTATGGAGCTGCATTCTTTCTGTACCCCAGTGGTGGACTTCTTATGCTCAGTGACATCTTCTTACACTGCCATGCGTCTTGCTGAGCTAGCCTATTTATTTTGCTGGTTCCTATACACTGCAGTAGCAAACGCTTGTGATCTGTTCTGCATTAAATCAAACTTTGGTACCAGTGGGGAACATATGTTGTCAAGGCCTCACAGCCCCACCAAGCAGCTAAACCTATCTTAGACAGTGTTCGTCCTTTATTATAGTGCAATACTGTCTCTGCTCCAGCAGCTAATTTAACATCCAGGGCAGTGGGAGCGTGCTACACCTGAACTGAACAACTGTGGCCCAAAATGAGAGAGTCCAAATGGCAAATCCTGGGCTTAATCTTAGACTGGGTTTGCCAGGGCTGAGCCAAGGAACCTCTAGGCTTGGCAGTTTATTGCCCTGACACCAGTCAGGGTTTGTCATATCAGTCGTGACAGCAAAACAAATGGCTCAAGCCCTGCCGTCTTATATACAAACTAAGCACTGAGCGAATCCTATGATCAGAGGATAAGCTGACCCATGAACATCTATTGTCAGACCCACAGGACACAGCCTGTAAGCATTTAGGTCCTGTACTGTGCTTGGGATAAAAGAAATAAGGAGGCCCCTCTTGAGTGGGAATTTCTCCAAGACGCTGATCTGGAGTTCTTTTAATTAATAGTCCTGCTGGCAAAAGGGAAGGCTATTGAGAACAGGCTGCATTTGGCTGCTCTCCCAAAGGCCAGCACCTCAGTGTTAAACTAGTACTAGGTGACACTGCACCATCTCCATAGTTTGCCACGATCCCACTACACCAGACATCCAAACTATGGTCCAGAGCGCCACACAACCAATAAATGTGTTTTACAGGGTCGCTCCTGCTTCTCAACTCAATCCAGCACCCTGGAAGCAATAGATTTTTTTTCTTTGTCCTGATCTCCCTCACTTATCACAGCAGTGTCTGTGGTTGCTAAAAACAGCCCAAATGATAAAAAAATCTTTTGGAGTGCCAGGGATTGGCCCTCGTGTCAAATAAGCTAGCCGGATGTGCTGGCAGCTGCATTCCCACTCTACCTTTTTTTCTGCTGCAGTTAGAGGGGAGAGATGTTGGGATTTCATCCATAAAAAGTCCATCTTGCCCAGCACTGACTGACCACAGTGCTGTTCTGAAGCAGGGAGAAGCAACCCCAAAATCTTTAACCTTTTGTTTGTCTAGAGCTTGCTGTCTGGGGGGCAGACAGAGCCCCAGGATGGAAACCCCAATTTTTCTGTAGATGGGTTTTTTTTTTCCTGGATTTAACTTCAATCCAACTTTCATTAAAACCTTAAACAGCAATTCTAATACTCCTTACCTCGCTTGCCCTGTCAGCAGTAACAACAACAAGAGTCCTGTGGCACTTTATAGGCTAACAGATTTCATTGGGCATAAGCTGTTGGCGGTATGTACCAGAAGGCACATCTACATATTGCACGCGTTCTTCTCCGTAGGTTTAACCCTAAACAATTCACTGGAATTGGTTTTGGTCTAGGACAATTTAGTCATCTATACAACTGTGTTAGTTCCAATAGTTATTCATTTTCCCTTACAAAAAACCGCTACAGAAGTTTTCAATCCCTAATAACATCTACTTTACATTAGTCAATCATACATCTTAGAGAGAAATTTTAACAGTTAAGCGCTTTTTAAAAAGTATATTTACTAATCTTTCTTGGTGGCTTGTGCTTCTGAAGCTCAGTGGTTTTAAAAAAGGAAGTCTAGTTCAGCAAAACAAACAAGGCATCTGGTGGCACTTTTAAAGACTAACGAATTTATTTATAGCATGAGTTTTTATAGTAGAAAAATCCCACTTTGTCAGATGCTTGCAGATGGGGGAATTTACAGAATGGGAAGAAATAAATGCAGGGAAATGTAAGTTGTAGGATCAGGTCAGACTGTAACAGCAAAACAATTGTTTAGATTCAAACACTGGGCAACAGCATATAGAGGAAGACAAAGTCAAATTGCCTGTTAGAATAAAAAAAATCATAGTCCATATTTAAACTTAAGGCAATGGTGTCAAATCTACAAAAAGGAAAACACTTCTCATGCCTCCTCTTTGGAGCCCTTTACAGCAGTGGTCCGCAAACAGGGGAGCACATACGCTGTGGTGGGTGCAAAAGAACATGATGGGTGGGGTAACCACCACCCAGCCCTGCTCTGCCCCCAGTGTGGTCAGTTCATGGCCCTGCTCCATGCCCAGCCAGCAATCCCACTCCTTCCCCCAGAGCCCAGGAACAGCCCTGAGTTCAGCCCCATAGCCTGCCACACTCCTGGTCCTAGCCCCCACCGCTCTCCTGTCCCAGGCCTCTGGGCGTGTCCTTGATTTCACTCCTGGCTGGACCACAGCTCTGTCCCATGATTTCAGGGGAAATGGTGTGGACCAAGTAAGGGGAAGCATTGACTTGATAGGTTTGGGGATCGCTGTCATAGGATTTCATTTAAGTGACGTGTTCTGTTTTAAAATGGTTTACCCTTTTTACAGCATCCTCTGCATGTGCAAGGGGGAAGTACATTATGGGCAATGTGCATCTTCCACTGCTTATTTGTGATAACATTACACT
The DNA here is from genome assembly GCA_007922195.1 of Podocnemis expansa. Lineage (NCBI taxonomy): Eukaryota > Metazoa > Chordata > Testudines > Podocnemididae > Podocnemis > Podocnemis expansa. Next base: position 14,765,650 of record ML682015.1, on the reverse strand, counting down.
GGCCATGTCAATTTATACATGAAGTATTTGTTTTGTGCTTGCAGAGTTTTGGTTGTTTTTTGCAGCTTTTAGTCACTGTTTTTATTACTGAGAACGGATCCAGACTCTCTCTTCTCTTGTGGTTCTGGCAGCCCCTGCCACAGCCATGACCCAAGTCGTCCGGGCTTCAGTTAAAAGGACCCTTTAACTGTACAAGAATATTGAGATGTCCAGAGGGTTAAATGTTAACACTAGCTACCAGTGTCTGGCAAAAGCTGTCTGTGAGCTTTGCAACTCTGAACGAAGAGTTGAAATGGTTTTTTGGTTTTTTTTTTTTTTTTGTTTGTTTTTTTTGGTGGCAGTTCTTAAGTTAATTCATTTTAAAATTTCCAAAATACGCCTTTACAAACAGCAAGAGTTGGTGCAGGCCCTTAAAACCTTAGAGTGGAGGGGGGTGTTAAGTCTTGGTTTTGGGGGTGGGGGTTAAAAGTGGGTTTATACTGCTTGAATTTTCACACAACTGTACCAGAGTAACATGCCCTTCTCATGCAGTATACACTTCCAATGGGACACCCTTACTTTCAGTTAGGGTTTCAACTGAATCGCCTAGAGTCAAATCATGCAAATGATTTGTGTCTCTGCCTGCAGCCGTCATTTATGTTTGATTATTTACCAATAATTCCTATTGGAAAAGAGCCCATTTTTCCTTCAGAAGAGCTGTAAAGATTCCTGGAGAGAAAAGCATAATGGTGGAAATGGCTACCCTTAGCCCCTTTGGTTTGTCTGCCAGGGCACCTTGTGCCATGACTCTACTGAACTGTATTGCCATAACTAGATTTTATTATCAAACCAAACTTTCTCTTATGTTGTCTACACAGTCCCAACTGTGTAATTTCCCCCATACTCTGCATAGTTAATTTTGTACAAAAGCTCCTTATGACTCCTCACTTGCTTTCCTTAAATCATTTACTTATCTCTGAAAGAAAAACTCTTGCCAGTCGATTTCTTGCCACACCCCTGAACTTCTTATACTCATTCAGAAAGGTGATGCTCAGCATGGACAGATTTAGCTATTACATACAATCCCTTAAACACAGCTGTCTTAGTCTGCGCTTTCTTTACCTTGGGATTGTTTAAGAAGGCAGTACTGATATGTCTCACTGGTCACCACAGGGTTTCATTCTTTAAAAAGTCAGTGGCTTTCACTAGTTTCAGCCATGCTCTTCCAGACATTTTTTTTACAGCAGCATCCAAAGAACCTGCTTGGGTTCCCTTAGTGTTACTGAATTTCCCTTTGGAGAGAATTCAATTCTGGTCCCAAAGGATGCATAGCTACCCCTTCACTCTGAGAGGTTAGAGCAACTGAAATTGTCTGAAGTCCATTTTTGGGTCACCAAAATGTTGGAATTGATGATGATGATATGAGAAATAACCAAACACCAATTTAATCATATTGTTATTAAGCCCAAAGGCTAAATGATGCAGTTGCTCTCAACATGGTTAACAGGCTAAAAATGAGCAGTTGCTATGCCCAATACAGCAGCAGCTCTCAATCACTGTGTCAGGACACATTACTGTGTCACCACACAGTGGAAAGTGTGTTGTGGAGGGCTGGATTTGGCCTGGGATGTGTCCTATAGGGTTGTGATATGTCACCAAGTGTGTCAACACTTGCAAAATGCTGAAGACCACTGTGATACAGTAACAGAGAATTCATAATCATGTGAACTGTATCTTTACCAAAAGGGCAAACCTAGGGATGACCTTCTCATTCTGATGTACACCAACACAATCAGGTAGGGTTTGACCAAGAACCAACATAGATTCATGGTTCTCTTCAGCTAACTTTCTAATTTTGGGAAAAACACAGCTTAAAGCAGTTCACCATTGCTACTTCCCATCATCCAAGGCCTTCCTTTTTTACCTTCCTCTGACAAGCAAGCATCAGGGAGAGAATAATGGGAAGATTTGGTCTCAGTTCTCCAAAGAAAACTTCCCGCTGTCTTATTCTGCAGCTGTCTTTTCTATAAATTAGTTTTGGAACCCATGCACCTTTCCCACAGTACAAGTAAAAGTACATATTGTTCTCACAAATTTCTTATTTTCTGATTGGGACCTTCTCCCTACTGTCAACAAACTATAAAGCAAATATGTTTTCTTACCCAAACTTAAGCTAACTCTAATTTTCTAATTGCATATTTATCTTACTCAGTGGAAGATGTTAAGCAAGCATAATAAGGCATTAGGCATTTACTAACACTTGGGATTGTGTGTGCACACACATGCACACCTCCCCACTTATGCATTTTGTGCTTCATATTGAGCAACGTGAACTCTAGATATATTGGAACAGATCTTAATCAGCATCAATGGAGCTACCTTTTCTTATGCCGGCTGGAAATCTTTCACAATAACAGTCCTGAAGGAAGTGAGGTGTAATGAATGTAACTGCATAGTGGAATCTTTTGGAATAAACAAGTCCCACATATAGGACTTTAAATACTCTGGGTCTCTTTGGGAACAGGAGAAACTCTCATGTAGAGAAGAAAATCTCTGATCACTTTTTCTATCTCCAGAGTGGCAGGCAAATATCAAACTCCACCCAACAGACAGGAGAGAAGCTGCAAAACAAGCAGTCTGTGAGTATTCAGTTAATTAATCTTTCTAAAAATTGTTTTTAGCTGGTGCATTATCATGGATGAATGGGTTACTAGATAGACCATTTTACTTCAATATGAAATAATATTTACAGCTCAGGCCAGCTGCCCCAGGATTCAAACCCCACCACCCACAACACCACTCCACAGCTTTAGTAGGTCGTCACAGCTGTAGATGTTGTGGCATTTGAGTGCTATGGTAATTATGAACAGCAGACTGGAATGGACCTGATGTGGGGGATGATAAACTGATGAAATACCAGATCTCTGTTGTTAAGACCTGTTTGGTTCTGGAGAGATGAGCGAGAGAACAAGCAGTTTGGCTTCTCCTTCAGTGTAGAGGAATCACTGCTACATCTTAAATTTTGTATATCAGAAATTGCAGGTAGGTCTTGTCTTTTTTTTCCAGTAGGCTCCATGTTACAGCTATGAAATGTTTTAATTAAAGTGTTGCTTTTTGAAGCTATAACTAAGGACTACAGTGAAAGATCTTATCTGACAGCTCGACATTCTTAAGGCAAGGGGAGTTTTATAAAAAAGAAAGTTGGAATCACTGGATAAAGAACCCAATGCACCATCTTTGGTTCTTAGGTGTAAATCAACAGTAAATTGAGTAACTCAGCGATGTGACAGATCACAATTTGATCTACTTAAATTCCTTGCATCCCGATTGCTTTCTAAAGGAATTTTTTCCTGGGTGTTTATCTCCCTTGAGTAGCACACCAGGATGAATAAGAGGTAGAGCAAACTAATACAAGGGGTGTGTCATGGTCAAAATACCTCAGGAAAATGTTAGCTTATTTACTTTATGTTCTGTAGATCAACAAGCAGATTTTTCATTTTAAAATTATTTCATACCAACCCTGTACAGAGCACACACTTGGAATCCAGAGCGACTAATGGAGTTACTCTGGATTTACAATGGTATGAGTGTGAACAGACTTAATCTTTAACTGGAATCTTAGAACTGGAGAAAACATTTTCACAGATTTATGAAATACAGAGACAAAAGAAATTGTAGTCACTTTTTCCAGCCATATGTCACTGCAGAGTTGTCCCAATGTACATAATCCAGTTCTTCCCTACCTCTAATTTAAAATACTCTTCAAAAGAGTGGAAACTATGTAAATATTTAAACTTTAATAGTAAATTCATGGAAGGGCCAACTGCTGGCCTGAGCAGCAGAATTCAAGACACCTAGTCCTGAGTTTTAGCCCCATGTAACCTGCACTAGAATGTGTCCCTGGAAATGCATGTTTCAAAGTAAGATTTCATGTATTGACCTTATAATATCTGAGTGCAATGAAAACCTCTGTAAGTCTTCAGCTTCATTAAAATCCTTCAAAAACCACCTCCATCTCCCAGCCTCAATTTTTCAATGATTCCGATCTCACTTCAGTTGTCCTTCAAGCATCAGCTGGAGCCATAACAATTCAGTTTATGACTTGCAGGTTGCACAGAGCACTTGCCCCTTTATGGTAGGGACATGGGTGTTGCTAACGGGGAAGGAAGGACATTCATCTTTATTTATGTTGTTATAAACAAATATATTTAATATATACAAATGCTTTGCCCAAGAGTCTTTACAAGCTGTTTTTTCCCCATCCTCCAGCAGCAGGCATGCTGTTAGTATGCTGGCAAGAAAACCAGAATATATTGCATAGCTATTTTAATAGCTGAGCCATTGCAGACAACAATAAACCAGAAACTTGGCACCCAGGCTATGATCCTGCATCACTTAAATCAATTGGTCCTGCCATGAGTGCAGGGAAATGGACACAGTGACTTGTCATGGTCCCTCCCAGTTTCTATGATTCTATGAATGAGAGCAAAATCTGACCCTTAATCCCATCAATCTCCATGAGATTAAGCAAGGAGTGTGCCTAAGATAGGCCATGCTTCTGTAGGCATGTTTCGTATTGATTTCCTTATACTTGCCCTTTATTGCACATGAAACGCTAAGAAGAATGAACGGAGGTTCTCTGGGCGATATTTGTGACCTCTCCAGTAGTCCACTCTCGACAGCCTCTTCTCTTGTTGGACACAGGCCTAACGAATCAGAGTTTAAGCACCACCTGTGGCCAGCCCACTCTCCAGACCTCCCAGCAAGAGTGCCGCTCTTGGATATGCTGGAAGACCAGGTAGGCATAGCTTTAATGCAGCCTTCTTCTGAGGACAAGGTTCAGGCCAGAATGGTGGCGATGTCCAGCCAAAGAGATGTCATGTACTCATCTCCTTTTGTCTCACTGCCCCTTATGGAGAGCTAAGCCAATTTCTGCTCTCCATCATACCCATGAAAATCCAGAGCAACTCTCCTAAACTCAGTGGAGTTCTCTAGATTTACACCTGTAGAGTAGAGAGCAGAATTTTGTCCCACAAAATACTTGTATTTAAAACTAGTGGACTGACCCTTTAGGTGTTTCAAACCATGCAATCTAATAACACCATGACCAGGTCCTCTTGGCATCCACACCCACTTTCTTAGATTTAGATGCCATTCTCCCAAGGCTGAAGCATTCATGTGCCAGCATTAATCGATATCCCAGGGCAAGTATTCCTTGGAACGGAGGAAACAATGGTGAATGCTGCCCTACTCATGAGTCTTTCTACCATGGGGCAGTTCTGCTTAGACAGTAAGCACCAAAACAATTTTAAATTTCTCAATTATTTTAGGCCCCTATTCAACAGAGCATTGTCTTTTTTTAGTTTCAGTGGAATAAGCCCATTCTTAAGTTACCTACTGAATAGGAAGGGACTCATGCATGTGAAGACAGTTAAGCATGTACCGCTTTCATCTCTCCTGTGTAACTTATCTGATTGGGTAGGCAGATCTTTCTAAACAGGGACATTATGTTCCCACCTGCATAACATCTCCAGATTACTTTGCACTAAACCATCTCAGTTAGCTTTCCTGCTGCAAATGATTGTCCAGGCAATCATAAAATCTGAGTCCAGTTTTACAGCCTCATTGAAACGTGCCCCAGATTTCTTGCCAGGCAGTGTCGCCATGCATTTCTCCATGTGTTTCAAGAAAGTTGTCCTAAAGAGACCGCATTTACAATGTGATCTCCTGCAGATAAGTCACTCATGTTTCAGTTTGTGGACTGGGTCCTGCAAGGGACATCCCAGGTGATGTTCTTCAATAACCCTATCAGTAGATTTATCGTATAAACAAATACCTAGTTACTCAATCAGAGTGCAAGGAAGCATGTGAAAAATGCTAAATGCTGAATATAGATTACATTTTTCTGCCAAACCCAAAACACACTCTCTATTGGTTTCGTGAATTAGCCAATTTTTTTACATAATAATTAACAGGAAAAAATCCATTCTTTTGTTTAAATGCTGAATCATTTGTCTGTACATTCAGTCAATGCAGATAAGCCCTGTTCTTGAGTGGAAAATTTTGTCTTTTTTTTTTTTTTTTTTTTTTTAATTTTAGAGGTGTCCAAGTTTGCCACATTTTGAAGTGGGGAAAAAAAAGTATAAATCATTGCTGTAGTTGTTAAGCCTGGCAAAGTGGGAAGCTTAAACAAACAGAGCAATGGAACCATGGAGATATGAATGTGCATGCAGTGCTACACCGAATAACAAGATGATCTTATTGTCCTCAGTTTCTTCCTTTTTCATTCTCCCTTCTTGTCTGTTGAGGCCTCTAATTTATTGGGTCATGCACCTAAAGTAAGATTGTATGCTCTTCTGAGCAGGACTCACATCTGCACTTGTCTTTGGAGTGGCACCCACATTAGCATCGTTTTTAGCTGTTCAAACAATAAAGCAAACTTTTGTCCATGCAAAGATTTAATTTGCATATTCTTTTCAAAGTTGTGCAATAGCATATGGCAGCAAAGTGGCTAGCGTGTGCGTGTAACAATGTGTTCCTCCACCCTAAGTCAGAATTGCTCAATTGTGTATTATAGACCCTATACTGACACAGCTAAGGGAGACTGACCATTAGAATAAATAATAGGAGCCTGTAATTTTGGAGTACGAGTTCTATCTCGCAGTGACCATAATGTGCAGCACTGTGATGACCATTAAGCCATAATTCTGTATGGCTTCATTAAGTATTTGTGTGTGAAATATGCATCAATTTAAATTAGTTTTATTCAGTCTCAGCTCGAAGAATGTACTAGTACATTCTGCTTCCTATGTAGGCAACAATCCAGCAATCGGAACAGATGTAGCTTTAGTTTGTCATTCTCTGTAATGGTGTTTTGTTCCTCAATATTTTGGCCTGGACTAGTCCTATCCCTCCAAAGACTGAGCAAATTCCAGTGAAAACTCTAAGGATTTTGAGTTCCTAGTGTTAAATTGGGACTTGCTTCCTAAGCATTTGAGCCAAGATTTTTCAAAAATGGGTCGGGGTGGGGAGGATATGAGGAGCCTACAATCATAAAAATCTTTCCAATGAATAAGTGCTGAGTACTTCTCAAAGTCAGGAACTCCAATCCAGAACACACAGGTATCTTGATGCTTAAGCCCATATAGTTTTTGAGGAGCTGTGCATAAGGCCCTAATTCAGCCAAACAGATAACCACACTCTGATCTTTAAGCAAGGGAGTAGTGGCGAGAGGAACAATGCATGTGCTTCAAGTTAAGCATGTGGTTTTGGGGCTTTGCAAATTTGACTTCATTTAAGTGATTAAATAGGGACATATGAGCTTTAACTTTAAGCACTCACTTTTAATGGCTGGAAAAAAATCTGCTAGGCACATTCAAACCAGAAGGAAGGTTGTGGGGGGTGGAATTTTAACACTGAGCATCCATATCCTTTGGAACAACTTTCCGTGGGGAGGTAGTGGATTCTCCATAACATCATGTCTTTGAATGAAATCTTGGCTCCGTTAACGTCAGTGGCAAAATTCCCATTGGCTTCTATATGCCATGGTGTCACCCTCTTAAATGAAGAATTGATTTCTTTGTAGAAGAGAGGTGCAACTACAACCTAGTTTATTGCTGAGTGGAATACTATGGCATGGTTTACACCTGAGGTCATTCTAGATGACTTATGACTCTATGAAAATCTTGACCTATGTTTTGTGGTGAGGAACACCCAGAGAACCTAAAAAAAAAAAATTAAGAGATGACCTTCACATCCAATGAATAGTGATACTTCAAGGAAAAGCAGGTATTTCCATAACAAATAGTATCTCTTTAAGTGCTCCCAGTTTCAGAGTGCAATTTACTATGTAGCAAAGGAAATAAGCAACAGATCTATTAAGGCATTGTAATACATTCTCCTCCTCCTTTTTTCTTTAAATTCTTCCAAAGGCTCTGAAATCAACCATGGAGGGCAGTGTTGAAGTCAAGGTAGAACCAAAGGAAGAAAAGAAGACACAAAAAGAGAATCCACTGAGGAAAGGTGGGAGGCGAATCTGCAAAGTCCTTGGCTATCTCACAGGAGACATGAAAGAATTTGGAGAATGGCTTCAAGGTAGGTTCACTCTAACCAAGCCAATTAGAGTGCACCAGAAAAGCACCATAGCTAATAAATAGTGACCAGCAAGTTCCATCTGCATTTAAACAATTCAAGGATGGTCTGGTTCAACAAACTGCAGAACAGAAATTATAGTACTGAACTGAATTTTTAGAGAGTGTTGGGGACAACTTTCTAGTACAAATGCTAGAGGAACCAACTAGGGACCTTGCACCGCTCGACCTGCTGCTCACAAACAGGGAAGAATTGATCAGGGACATAGAAGTAAATGGCAAGCTAGGCAATAGTGACCATGACATGGTTGAATTCAGGATCCTGATTAAAGGAAGGAAGGAAAGAAGCAAAACAAAAACCCTGGACTTCAAAAAGCAGATTTTGGCTCCCTCAGGGAACTGATGGGCAGGATCCCTTGGGACGCTAATCTGAAGGGGAAAGGAGTCCAAGAGAGTTGGTTATATTTTAAAGAAACCCTGCTAAGGGCACAGGAAGTTGCCATTCCAATTAGGAGAAAGAACAAACATGGGAGGCAGCCAGAATGGCTTAGCAGAGAACTCTGCTCTGAGCTTAAACATAAAAAGGAAGCTTACAGGAAGTGGAAGCTTGGTCAGATGACCAAGGAGGCATATAAAGATATTGCTAGGGACTGCAGGGATAAAATCAGAAAGGCCAAAGGATAAATGGAGTTGCGGTTAGCGAGGGATGTAAAGGATAACAAGAAGGGGTTCTACAAGTATGTTAATAACAAGAAGAGGATCAGGGATGGTGTAGGCCCCTTGCTGAATAGGGCAGGCATCCTTGTGACAGAGGATGAGGAAAAAGCTGAAGTGCTCAATGCATTTTTTGCTTCAGTTTTCACAGGCAGGGTCAGCTCCCAGCCCACTACCATGGGTGTGGCAGATGGGAGAGAAGAAGAGAGGCCCTTGGTGACAGCAGGTCAGGTTAGGGACTGCTTAAAGAAGCTGGATATGCACAAGTCCATGGGGCCGGACGAACTGCATCCAAGAGTGCTAAGGGAATTGGCCGATGAGATAGCAGCACCGCTGGCCGTTATCTTTCAAAACTCATGGAGAACGGGAGAGGTGCCAGAGGATTGGAAAAAAGCAAATGTAGTGCCTATTTTCAAGAAAGGGAAAAAGGAGGATCCGGGGAATTATAGACCAGTCAGCCTCACCTCAATCCCTGGAAAAATTATGGAGCAGATTCTCAAAGAATCCATCCTCAAACACTTAAAGGAAAATAAAGTGATCAGGAACAGTCAGCATGGATTTACCAAGGGTAAATCATGCCTGACCAATCTCATTTCCTTCTATGATCAGATGACTGGTTTTCTGGATGCAGGAAGAACCGTTGATGTCATATACCTTGATTTTAGCAAGGCTTTTGATACAGTTTCCCACAGCATTCTCACTGGCAAATTAAGGAAGTATGGGTTGGATAGCTGGACTATAAGGTGGATAGAAAACTGGCTAGATCAACAGTTTCAGCGTGTAGGAATCAATGGTTCCATGTCTAGCTGGCAGCCAGTCACGAGTGGTGTACCCCAGGGGTCGGTCCTGGGGCCGGTTCTGTTCAACATTTTCAGCAATGATCTGGATGATGGAATAGACTGCATTCTCAGTAAGTTTGCGGATGACACCAAGCTGAAGGGACCAGTAGACACGTTAGAGGGCAAGGACAGGATTCAGGGAGACCTAGATAAATTGGAACAGTGAGCCAATAAAAATCTTATGAGGTTCGATAAGGACAAGTGTAAAATCCTGCACGTGGGACGAAAAAACCCCATGCACCGCTACAGGCTGGGAAACATTCAGCTTAGTAGCAGCAGTATAGAAAAGGACCTGGGGGTCATGGTGGATGGGAAGCTAGATATGAGTCAGCAGTGTGCTCTTGCTGCCAAAAAGGCCAATGGCATACTGGGCTGCATCAAAAGAAGTATTACCAGCAGATCAAGGGATGTGATCCTTCCTCTCTATTCTGCACTGGTGAGGCCACATCTAGAATACTGTGTTCAGTTTTGGGCTCCCCACTACAAAAAGGACAGGGACATGCTAGAGAGACTTCAGAGGAGGGCAACCAAAATGATAAAAGGGCTGGAGCACAAGCCCTATGAGGAAAGACTGAAAGCATTAGGCTTATTTAGTCTGCAGAGGAGAAGATTGAGGGGGGATTTGATAGCAACCTTCAACTACTTGAAGGGATGCTCTAAGGAAGATGGAGCTCGACTGTTCTCAGTAATAACAGAGGACAGAACGAGGAGCAATGGTCTCAAGCTGTGGTTAGGGAGGTCGAGGCTGGATATCAGAAAAAAATTTTTTACTAGGCGAGTGGTGAAGCCTTGGAATGAGCTGCCAAGGGAGGTGGTGGAATCTCCATCTTTGGAGGTGTTTAAGGCCCAGCTGGACAAAACCATGACTGGGATGGTTTAGTGGGAGTGGTCCTGCCTCTGGCAGGGGGTTGGACTAGATGACCTATGAGGTCCCTTCCAACCCTAGGATTCTATGATTTCTATATTGTATGAGAAAGACACCCTTGTACAAAGAACCAACATAAGTCTCTTGCACCACCCAAGTCCAGAAAGTGCATAAATTCACCCCCTTGTGCTGGCCCCTCTACAGAGAAGTGAATTTCATCCTGTGAGCATAACACAGAATGTTTATTTCCATGCTGGTTAATTCCTGGTCACACTACCCTTTCTTTCCACAGAATAATACAGCCCTGATCTACACTTATTGGGAGATTCAACTGCAGTGAATAGGATACACGCAAGCTACTTTACATAGATTTCATAGCTTGCGTAAACTTCCTAAAGTCCATTCTGTGTGCCATCTCCACTATGTTATCCCAATGGGACATGCATTCCCATTGATGCAGCCTTACTCCTTTTCTGGGGGTGAATTTATTAAATCAGCTTCTGGATTGATTGAGCAGGCCTTCACATCTACTTGATCAATCCAGAAAAATCAATCTGGCAGCAGCAAAAGTGAATATATAACCATTGATCAAGCCTAAATGTCAGTGTGAAGTTAAATCCCACATCCATGGATTTATATCCTTTTGATTAAATCATCAGGGAGAGATTCAACTAAGCAGCCTCCCAAAATGTAGTAACCTTAAATAAGTCAGCTTCTATGAATCTGGCTTAGTACGCTTTAAAATAGGGGCCTTTAACTGCACTGTTCCTCTGTTAGCCTTCCAAATGCAACCCACTCTCCAGGCAACCATAAAATCGGAGTCAAGTTTTACAGATCACCAATACATCAAAAAAAAAAAAAGAAGAAAAAAAAAAACCATGAAGGAGTCATGTGGCACTTAAAGACTAACAGATTTATTTTTCGCATGAGCTTTTGTGGGCGAAAATCCCACTCCATTCTGTAAATTCACCCATCTTTGAAGCATCTGATGAAGTGGGGTTTTTCTCCCACAAAAGCTCATGCAAAAAATAAATCTGTTAGTCTTTAAGTGCCACATGACTCCTTGGTGTTGGTGGTTTTTTTCTTTTTGCTGAACTAGACTAACATGGCTATCCCTTTGGAAATTCACCAATACATGCCTCGCTTTTGCTGCCAAATGGGGATGATGTCCTTTCATTTCCCCGTGTTTCAAGAAAACCAGCCTGGATGGCTCATCTCATTTACAAAGCATTTCCAATACGATCTCTTTCAGATAAACCACTTCCATTTCAGTTTGTTGACTGGGTCCTGCGAGGGACGTCCCAGGTGATGTTCGTCAATAACCCACTCAGTGGGCTTATCATGATCGCTGGGTTCCTCGTCCAGAACACATGGTGGACGATCACAGGCTGTTTAGGAACGATTGTCTCCACATCAACAGCACTTCTTCTGAGTCAAGACAGGTAGGTTGGTCCTGGCTGCCCTGAAAATCAATTGGTCTTTAAAATATTTTAAATGAGAATAAGGTCTGTGTTCAAATATGTGCCATTTGATTTGCTGAGTAGCTAGTACTGTCTTTGCTTAATGCATCAAGAGAAAGACAAAGTAGATCTTAATCTGTTCTTCTATGGGCTCTTATACCCTGAAACAGAGTCGCTCAGGAATGCTATCTCTACCAAGAAATGCATCTTTTTCCTACAACTTCAGGTCTAAACTTCTGAAATCCTGGTTTAAGGCAAAACACACCCTGGAGTTAGGATATATGTGAACTGCAACAAGAGCTATGAATGCAGTACATATAGAGCAGGGGTCTCAAACTCAAATCACCACGAAGGCCTCATGATGACTAGTACAGGGCCACATGTGGACTAGCATGCTAGCCCAAGGGCCACACCACTGAAATTTCTTCATACAATGCTATTGTGAACATCAGTAACAATTGCGTTGTTGTGGGCCACAGGAAATAGCTTTAGGGGGCCACATGTGGCCCATGGGCTGTGTGTTTGTGACCCTTGATGTAGACAAACCCGAGTTAGCTGCCACAAGTTAAGAAATGTGGGTGGGGTGAATGGACTGTAAGGAGGTAGAAGGCTGGCTAGATCTTTCAACTAATAGGTAGTGATGAATGGCTCAATTGCTAGTTGGCAGCCACAACAAATGAAGTGCCCTGGGATTGGTCCTGGGGCCAATTCTGTTTCACAGCTTCATTAAGGATCTGATGGATGGGATATATTCCATCTTCAGCAGGTTTGCAGTTGATGCTAATCTGGGGGACTGGTAGATATGCTGGAGGTCAGGGATAGGATAAAGAGTAACCTAGGCAAATTGGAAAGTTGAGCCAAAAGAGTTTTGGTGAGATTGAACAAGGACAAGTGCAGACTCCTGCACTCAGGACAGAAGAATCCCATGCCCTGCTACAGACTGGGGACTGACTGACTAAGTGGCAGTTCTGCAGAAAAGGACCTGAGGGTTACAGTGGACAGGAAGCTGGACATGAGTCACAATGTGCCCTTTCTGCCAAGAAGACTAACAACATGTTGGGGTGTATTAGAAGGAGCATCGCCAGCGGATTGAGGTGATTATTTCCCTCTGTTCAGCATTGGTGATGCCTTTTTTTGGACCATTGTGTCCAGTTTTAGGGCCCCCACTACAGAAAGGATGTGAACAAATTGGAGAGTCCAGCTGTGGGCACCAAAACTGATTAGGGAATTTGGGGCACACGACTTACAAGCAGAGGCTGAGAGAACTAGGCTTGTTTAGTCTGCGGAAGAGAAGATGGGGGGAGCATTTGAGAGTGGCCTTCAAGTATCTGTAGGGGGGCTCCAGGGAGGATGGAGCTGGGCTGTTCTCAGTGGTGGCACATGAAAGAACAAGTGGCAATGGTTCAGGGCCGTAACTATGGTGGCACTGACGGGGCAAAGCCCCAGGTGGCCTGAAGCAGCTCGACAGAGCTGCGCTATTAAAGGAGCAGCTTTGTGGCGCCGGCTCTAAGCACTGCTAATGGGAAGGGGCACGTTCTGATCGGAACGTGCCTTGGGCAGCACAATGCCGCGTTACAGCTCTGCAGTGGTTTCAATTGCAGTGGGGGAGGTCTAGGTTGGTTATTAGGATAAACTTTCTCACTAGGAGAGAGGTGAAGTTCTGGAATGGATTACCTAGGGGGAAGTGGTGGAATCTCCATCCTTAAGTTTTTAGTACGTGTCTTTACAAAGCTCAAGCTGGGATGATTTAATTGGAGTAGGACCTGCTTTGAACAGAGGATCGGCCTAGATGACCTTTTGAGGTCCCTTCCAACCCCAATGTTATATGATTTTAGCTTTGATCTATACATCTAGAATAACAAACAATGAAGCCAAAGCGGGTGGAGTGCAGACCAGAGATTTAGATGGGGAAATAAAAACCATGCTTCTGCCATGCTGTTATAGTCTGAACTAGCCAGTCCCATTGCTGGGCAAATACATATTAAATATAACAGGTCTAATGTGTTCACCAGTCCTAGACAGCACTTCTTGAGGTTTTACTACAGGAGAGCTTTAAGGCTATGTCTAAACTAGCAAATTATTTCAAATTAAGGAGCTTTAATTCAAACTAATTTGAGTCCTGTCTACACTAGGCTTTGCCTAGTTTGAACTAGTTAGGTCAGCTGGTTATCCACACTAACTGCTTAGTTTGTACTTGTTTTGAAATTTAGTTTGAACTAGTATGATGTTGTTGTGCTAGTTTGAATTAAGTGTGTTTTTTTTAGTTCAAACTGACTGTGCTTTTTTTAGTTCAAACCAAAAAGTTAGTTTGAACTAATTTCTAGCTACTTAGTTTGGACTAAAAGTCCGAATTAAGGGTTTAGGCATAGGCATAGCCGAAGAGGCTTTGGACCATTCAGCCTAAGGTGGGTGGGGGAATTATTTGAATTAGTCTTATTTTAGTCTGTTTGGTTTTCAGGAGCTCTTTAGTATATGTCCTTTGATTTATCTTTTTGCATTGAGGATAAGTGAGTGTTTAAATGAATGCCCTAGGAGTAACACTTCATTCATCATGATTGTCCACAATTATACCAAAGGTCTGCAGGTACTCTTTAAGGTTATGTGTGTGATCGCATAGCAACACTGGCCCCACTGAAGGCCTAGGGTGGTGTTGTACCAAAGATATATTTGCCCCTGAGGCATATATTGGTCACTTCAAATATTCACACTCTGGCCCCTAACACCTGGGAGGTCTCAATACCTCTCTTTAAGTGACTTCAGCACCAAGCTCCTCCCAACAACTCTGTGACCCACCCCTTCTCACTACCACAGATGACCTACCCGTCTCCTCGACGGGAGTTAAGAAATCACAACACTGACCTCTCACTGCTGAGTCGGTCCTTCACAAGTAGCACCTAAGGTTCCAACCAAAATCAAGGCCCCATTGTGCGAGACCCTGTGCAAAGTAAGAGACAATCCATGCCCCAGAGAGCTTCTACTTTCAATTAATGTGACCAGCAAAAGGTGGGAGAAAGAAAGTATCACTTTACAAACGAGGAAGTAGAAGCTCAGGGAGGTTAAACAACTTGCCCTGAGTCACCAGTAAGCTTCTGTCATAGATGCGACCTGAATCCAGACCTCCCAAGAATCAACCCAGTACCAACTGCAAGACCAAAGCAATTATAATGAGGGCCTCACAGCCAGGACTCTTAGGGCCTGATTCTTCTGGTTTTACATTGGTATATTTCCACAGCACAGCTGGAAATTACATTCCAGCACAGGGAGCAGTGATTCCCTGCCGGTGGAGGGAGAGGGTTAAGTGATGGTGCATTTATAAGATCTTCATCAAAGAAAACCTCATTTCAGATCTCTTGTCTTTCTCCCACAGATCAGCCATAGCAGCAGGACTCCATGGTTATAACGGGGTCCTTGTGGGATTGCTCATAGCAGTATTTTCTGACAAGGGAAACTTCTATTGGTGGCTTCTACTGCCTGTTGCTTTTGTATCCATGACATGGTAAGTCTCACACTTTGAGTCATCCATGAAAACCTAAACAGCTCTGTTTCCTAGCCTTTAAGGCCAAAAGGGACCATCAGGTCATCTCCTGTATATTGCTGGCTACCAAGCTGAGCACGCTAACCCAACAACTGAAATGACACCAAGGTATTACAGTCCCCTTAGTGTAGACTTCTGTGTGCCACAGGCAGAAGACAGGGAACTGAGGGACAGCAGTGCATGGATTCTGATTTCTCCTCCTTCTGAGACATTGGTTCTTTATATTTTGTCTCTTAGATTTTAAATGTATAGAATTACACTACAACTGCTATTTCTGGGGGAATTCTGCATCATTGCATGTGTGCAAAATTCATCTCCTGTGCAGATTTCTTTCCACCTTTTGCCAGCTGAGCAGGGCTTCAGGGATGGGGAACAGATTGGGACAGAGCAGGCGAGCATGACAGGCTGCTCCCCGGATCTGGTCCGGTGTGCTGCTGTGACCCTCCAATTCCCACTCCTGAACCCCGATTCCCCCTGCTTTGCCAAGTGGCCACTCACTCCTAAGTCAGTCCACTCCAGCTTCTGGCCTGCAGTCGGTCCTAAGCAGCGTGTGTTTGCCCTCTAGCTACTCAAGGGATGGTTCCCAAGTGACTGGCCCTGGTTACCTCACCAGAAGCCATGTCTTACAGGGCTTGGGACCCATTCCCAATCACCATACCCTCAAGTCCATCCATTTAAGAAAGAAATGGATTATGCCCAGCCCTGTTCACTCATACCCTTTAAAACCACACAGCTTTAGATAAAACAACTACAAGTTTATTGATCAGATTACAACTCTAAGTGAGAAAATGGTCAATTAAGGTAGAATCATAATATAAATGAGTCAGGAGTGACCACAATGAAATAAAAGAGAAAACATGCATAATGACCTAATATCTCTACCTAAACTGACCTTATAGTCCAAGTCTATGCTCAAGATATTTGGCTGTCAGATGTTTGTACAGTCAGTCCCTGCCTGAGGCCAGCCAGGGCCCAGATCTTGCTTGGAGTTGTTTCAAGATGGCAATTCCCAGGCAAAAAAGCCCTAAATTGTTCCAAGTGTCTCTTTTGTTTCCAAACCCCCATGAACCTTCCCTTTCTTTTCTCTAGTCTGAGCAAGGACCCCAGCTTGCATATTCTTTGTTGCTTGCTCACAGCTGTGTCTGTTTGCACATTGCTGGAAGACAATTCTGTCTGCCTCCCACCCCCGTGAGCCATGCAAAACGTTACACATCTGTACACATACATGGTGCTGCAGGAAGCATGGTACCATATTAATCCTGTAAAATAGGTATGGACATTCATAAAGAAACCTTGCACAGCCTAATTGGCATACAATCACAGTGCATAAGTGAATGGAAAAGTTAAGCAGATTATATCCTAGAGGTGCACAGACATGCATCCCATCCCAGGGAGGGAAAACTACTGTCCGCGGATGGAGGGGTGACTAGAGCAGAAAGCTACATCCTGAGGGTGGGAGCGTGTCTGGGGCAGGGTAGGGAAACTGCTGGTACCTCTCCTTCCCCGAATCCATTCCTCGGTGCTCCTCCAGACTCCAGCAATAGCTGCTGTTTCTCCCACTCCCTGGGGGTGGAGGCTTGTAACCGGATTCTTAGTGTCCAATCAGCAGTGCTATGAAGAGATGGCCAGGTTTCCTTTTTGACCAGACTTTACCCATCCACCCAACACCTGTGCATGTGTATCCTTCCATACGCAAACACTCCTATCCTATCAAACCTCATCCCCCAGGCTGAGGCCATCCTCTCTATATCTAGACCATGCTAACCACACCCCCATCCCTCCAAGCCCTGGCCACTTCACCTGGACCTCCCTTGCAGATTCCCATTGCCCCTGCACCCAGATCCCCTATTCAGCCACCCTGTCACCTCACTCCTGGTTCCCTTCACACTAAGTCCCTCTGCAGTGGGATCCTAGCAAGCTGAGCTTGCCTGCCCACAGCTGGTGCACCTGGCACGGAGGGGGGCACGTCTCGGGGTGCTTCTGGGTTAGACAGGTCAGGTGCAGCCTCACTGCTGAGCTAACATCTGGGGCAGAAGGGCGGTAGGGTGATCTTTCCATCTCCATGAGCCAAGGTCCTGTGCTCCCCTGGAGCCTCAATGTTTGTTTGGTGACAAAATTTGCAGGATTTTAAAATATTTTGTGCAGAATTTTTTTGTTCTCAAAGAATTCCTTTGGGTGTCACTGGTACCAGGCACAGGGGGCACATGCCCTGAATCCCAGCACCAGTGCCCTGCCGTGGCAGCAGCCCAATCTGACCCCGGTCCAAGACAGAGATCTGGGGCTGGGCCACCTGCAGCAGCAGCTGCCTTACCCAGCCCCATCCCTGGCCAGGGATCATGGGCCAGGCTGGCAGCGGCAGGAGCCTAATCCAGGCCCTGCCCAGGGCCCTGGGGCCAAATGGGCCCTGGGTCTTCTTCCAGGGCAGTGTCACTCTTGGATTCTACTACAAATGTGTTGACTTTTAAGTCTATGCATTTTTACCATCATTTACCCTTAAATTATTCCTTTCTAAAATATATTCACAGCTTTACATGTACATTTCATGTTTAAGTCAAATTACATCTAATGTCCTATATGTTAGCTATGTGGCTGTATGTCTGTTGCTTCTTATAACATGAACAGTGACATCATTTTCACCCTTTCATTGGTGTTGAAGGCCACAATTGTTTCATCTATTTTATTTTGTATAAATGAGGAATTGTAAAAATGTCCCAGGCCAGGCACAAACTCTACTCCCCTGCTTTTAGCCATGATGCTAATGAAAACGACTAATGATATTTTACCTGCCTGTTAAACGACGATGTGCCTGGGCACATCATCATCAGTCTATTGAATCCAGAATATCTTGCTGGAAAGGGCTGAAGCACCTAGATTTTTCTTGTGAAAAAGCTGAGCAGGCAGAGAATTAAAACCCATTTAGCTGCTGTAACTCAAATGGTCGTAGGCTTTGTCTGTTGTTTTAACTAACAATGGTCCCAATGTATGAGTTTGGATAGAGCCCATGCTTTCTCACAGCACAAGGCTTGCCTCTGGTCTAATATGGGCCTCTCTGTAAAGATAATAAATTAAGGGACAGAGCCTCAGCTGGTGTAAATCAGCTTATCAAAGTCAAAGAGCTTTGTGAGTTCACACAAACTGAAGAATGGTCCCTAAATATTTTTAAGGCAATGAAAGCGGGGAGGAAAATTCTATATTGCTGATTGGGGCATGCAAGGTAACATAAAATACATTGGACTGTATCGGAAGTACCTCTGGAATTCAAACAGTTCCTAACAAAACCCATTGGGCATGAAGACTCTGCATTTCCTAAATTGCCAGCATATTGGATAGTTTTTGTCTACCTGCGTGATCTGAAGAATTCATCGTCACAAGCTTCTGATGAGATCATTGTGTTCTTCTCTTTCAGTCCAGTTTTTTCCAGTGCTTTAGGGTCAATCTTCAGTAAATGGGATCTTCCTGTTTTCACCCTGCCTTTCAACATGGCGCTGACTCTGTACACGGCCGCAACTGGACACTACAATCTCTTCTTCCCTACCGTCCTCATTCAACCTGCAACAGCCGTGCCCAATATCACTTGGTCCACAATTGATGTGCCGATGGTAAGAGTCATTAAAGACACGTTTCACCCCATTTACACAGTAAATCAATTAACAGCCATGTGACCAAAGCAATACAGATCTGTATTAGTAGGGTAACTGGTAACAGCCAGGCAGTACTTCACTATGGCAACTGTCTGTCCTGATAAGTTGCCATGCATTTTAATCACACCATTGGACCTGAACGTACATGCTATAATCTTCAGAGAATCTCTCTGGATTCTAATTATCCATTACCATGGAAACACTGGTCATGACTCTGAAGTTATGTTCCAATTTTCGTGTAAAGAAGGGATTAAACCTCTGTATCAGGTCAGATTAATATAATGTATTGAGGTTTTTTTTTAATCACCTTCTGTTAAGAAATTGGCACAAACGCTTACCATGATAGGATCATTAGAAACTCGAGCATAGGCAGATGTGCAAATTCTTTATAGCCTTCATTTATGCTGCATTTCCACAAAAACGATGTTTTATATTTTAACAGTCCCTCCACTCTTAGCCAAGTGCTATTTTCAAAGTTATACTGCCTTCATTGATTAATGCCAGTGTACAAAAAAACTTTGTAGAAATGGCCATTCCAGTTTTAAACATGAGACAGATAAGGGAAAGAAATCCACCTTTGTCAAGGGGAGAACAAAAAATATTATTATTAGATATTATTTATAAGCTTCTAACTAACAAGACTATAAAATGTATTGAGTAATAAAACAAAGCACAATCTACAGGGCACACTATCAGATGACAGCCTTAAAGCCGGATCCGAACTGCAAAAAGCATTATATGTAGCTAGTTAGCTCACCAATACTGCATTCCTTGCATACCTCCATACACCTACTGATTTCAAAGCATTCAGGGTGCGCAAGGAAGGGAAGACTAGGAACAGATGCTCAGCTGACAGAAATGAGCAAAGCTCCTTTGAAGTGAATGGCTTGAGGCCCATTTATGAGTAAGAAATTTGGCCTGGGGCCTTTCCTTTGAAAATATCTTCATTAGATACCACACAACTTCTACTTCAGTTGAAATTTATTAATATTAACAAAGGTATTAGAAGCATTTTCTTATCTATCTTATCACTTGAAAGGTGAAAGAGATCATCTAGAAATGCCTGCTTGCTGGCACCCAAAAATATAAGAACTTTCTGTTTACAATCTGAAAGAGTACTTGCAATAGAACAAAAGATCTTTAAAATGAGGGCTTTTTTTTTTTAGTCTAAAGCATCAGATTTCAGTTGATTCAATTACCGATATCTGAACATATCGTTTTGAAGAAAAAAACTTAGACTGGGGGCTTTGCCCTTTAATATATCATACATAAATAGAAGTCCAATGACTGAAACAGAAAAAAATGGAAGTTGACAGTGCTGTTGAACCAGTGATGACCAAAATTCACCATTTGTGTGGTTTGTTTCTGGATTACTTGTTTAGGTTTGCACAGGAGCAAAAAAACCCTGTGGGGTAATCAGAGAAATATAAGTAAGTGAGGGTGTCAGCCTCCTGGCATATTCTGCATAGAATTCCCAAAATAACTGTGTTCGCACAAATTGAAAGAAGGCCACTACATATGAAATTGCAGAGCCTGAATCTGACAGGAGGTCTGACAGGAGCTTTGGGTTATAGACAAGCTAATTTCTCTCTTGTGCAAATGAAACAAAAGGCCAGAGAAAGTTGAAGTGCTGAGCTAGAAGGCTCAAATGCAAGGGGGTGCAACGAAATCTAGTGACCATGGGCATGATCCAACTGCCCTCGTGGCGAATGGAAAGAATCCCATGGACTTGAATGGGATTTAGATCAGTCCCTGGCTACCAGATGAAATTAAAAATCTCCAAGAGATCCAGGGGATGACAGCCTCAGGATACAAGTGCTAGTGTAAGCACTGGGAAAGCCTGAGAATAGCTTTGAAATACTCCACAGTTTAGCTTCAACTTCATTGCTAAGACTTCATTTTGATTAAATTCTCCCATAGACTCTCATATGGAAATATTTTTTCTTCACTTTCTTCTGCTTTTTCTACAACTACATGTTCTGGGCTTAAGCGGTTGCATTAAGACTCAGAGCAGTAGGTGGCATGGCTAGGAAACATGCCTGGCAGTGAAACTAAGAAACTCAATTGGTATAGCTCATCAAATTGAGAGGTGGCTTGATTTGCTGTGTATGTCACTTCATGGGGAGAAAATGCCAGATAATAAAGGGCTCTTGAATTTAGTGGAGAAAGACATAATAAGAATCAATGGCTGAAAGTTAAACCTAGGTAAATTCAATTTAAAAATAAAGCACAGATTCTTAACAGTGAGATTATCTGATCACTGGAACAAACTACTAAAGAAAGTGCTTCAGGTCATGACTGGACGCCTTTGCTGAAGATAGTAGTTAGTCAAAACACAAGTCATTGGATTCACTGCAGTGTAATGGCATTAAGTTCTATGGCCTTTGATAGGGAGGAGAGCTGACTAGATGATACAATGGTCCCTTCTGGTCTTAAAATCTGTGATTCTATGAAGATCTGCTGCACAAAGGAAGTCCCAGCACAGATGAACTCAAAATCCAGCTGCTTATCATGGTTTAAAAATTTCAGTGGTACAATTCACACATCTCATCACAGGGATCAAAAGAAATGGATGGGGCAGGAGTGTTGCCAGTCCCTACTGAAAATGCCTCTAAAATGTAAGATACATTTCCTATAGCTGTTCTGGATCCTCCTACAGAATTCAATAGAAAATTATACCCAGGAGAGAGAATTTTGTAGGCTGGTTTGAAAAACAAACTGTAAACAGGTTGTTAGACAGACAAGTTGGATGGGGGCCAACTTTTGGTTGTGAAAGACACAGAGGTGCTTGTCTCTCTTGTGACCAACATGGTGGCAGGTACACTGCGTAGAAACAAGTTAGCATTTTTATTAAATCCTGTAGGTATTTGGAAGGCTTTCTACTGAGGCTCACTGACTTCATCCCCTGTTAAATTACACAGGGCCTTTCCACAAGGGAGGGTACAAGTCCAGTGCAGATTAATGGGACCACCAACTGAGTGTGGACTCTCTCTGCCACTCCATTTGATAACCACTAGGAATGCCCTCTTCTCCAATGCATAAGAAGTAGGGATTACCTCTTCTCAACAACTATGTAATTACTATGGGATGTCCCCTTTTATTTGGACTTCATTTGTATGCTCAGAAAAATCAACTTTATAGCAAGCTGGGAGACAAGATGGGTGAGGTGATATATTTTATTAAACCAATTTCTGTTGGTAAAAGAGAGAAGCTCTCAAGACCCACTGTGCTATTCCTCACATTTAGGATAGGTAGTCAGAACGCATTTCTACAATGCAATTAACAATCTGCAGCCAGCCCCAATCATCTGACTCGGGCGGTAGGGCTGTTTAATTGCTGTGTAGACATTTGGGCTTTGAAGTCTTCCCAGCTCATGAAGCTTGGACTCTAGTCCATGCCTGAACACTGCAGTTTTACAGTCTCATAACCCCAGCCCAAACCAGCTGACCTGTAGAGCCCTGCGTGGATACAAATAAGTGGATCCGTTTCCGACCTGCATCCACAAGAAATGGTCCGCGGATATCCATGGTATGTCCGCTGATGCGGATATCTGCATATTTGCAGGGCTCTAGCTCTGTGCAGATAAAAATATGTGGATCCGTATCTGATCTGCATCCACAAGAAATGGTCTGTGGATTTGCAGGGCTCTACTGACCTTACCCAGCCAGTTATTTTAATTGCAGTGTAGACATACCTAGCCTCACAGCTAAATACAACTTGGAACTAATTAAGCATAGGGAATTAGCACATGTTGAAAGAAACTATTTAAAATGAAGTGGGAATTAACACTTCAACAGAAACTGGTCCAATAAAAGATACTACCTCACCAACTTCATCTCTTTCATAGTGTGAGGCCAACATGGCTACAAGATTACAAACAATACATACTAACCTGTCTTATTTATAAATGTCTTTAGCTATTACAATCCATTCCAGTTGGGGTCGGTCAAGTGTATGGCTGCGACAACCCTTGGACTGGTGGCATCTTCCTGGTGGCTTTATTCATTTCCTCTCCCCTCATTTGCTTGCATGCTGCAATCGGATCGGCAGTCGGAATGCTGGCAGGTATTAGAAAATATTTCTCAATTAGTTTTCCTGATGAAAATGCCTTTTTGAACAAAAATGAAAACTTTGTCCAAAAAGCATTTAGATTGAAGTTTTCCTTTTGTGATGAACATTTCTCAAGATTTTTTTTTAAATATCATTTTGTTGTAGTGAGGATGAGGAGGAAAATGCTTATTTCCCCCTGTTCAGTGGCAGACGGTTTTAAAAGCAAACAAATGATTTTCTTTTTTTTCATTTTGTTTAGAAAAATATTTTATATTAAAAACATGAGGTGTATTTTCTGATAAAGTCAAATAAAACAAAATGTTTAGGAGATTTGCTGATCTTTTTAACCAGCACTACAAAGAATAAGAGATTTCAGTGATTCTGAAAGGTAAAGCCCTGGGGAAACCATTTAGGCCCAGATTCACGAAGGTCCACGGACAGCTAAATTCTCCTGAAACCAAGGGGAGTTAAATGCCTAAATACCTTTTGAATCTGGGTCTTACAGTCCAAATCTGCCTTCATTCATCAACTTCCAGGGAGGTCACCACGACAAGGACAAGATTCTGTCCTCTGCCACCCCAAGGGAAGTCCAGTGTAGCTCCACGGGCTTCTGTGGGGTTATTCTGGATTTATACCAGTGTGAGTGAAAATCATGCTTGGCCCACTGAGAGTGATGCCTGTTGTCCTAAAGGCAGAATTGAGCCCATTATACGTCTGATTCAGTCCAGTCCTCAGCTTCTTTTCTCCCTAAAGCAAGACATTTCTCTGACTTCCTTTACAGCACTGAGCCTGGCAGCATCTTTTGGCAATATCTATGCTGGTTTGTGGAGCTACAACAGTTGCCTCGCATGCATTGCCATCGGGGGCATGTTCTACGCTCTCACATGGCAGACTCACCTGCTCTCCATTGCCTGTGGTAAGTACCTGTTGGTGTCCATTACTGGAGTGGTTCCTTCTGTATTTTCATTTTCAGGAGGCATTTATGTTAGAAAGAGGTGAAGCCACATAGTTGACATCTAAGCAAGGCTGAAGATTATTTCAGCCTGAGGTGTTATATTGATCAGGAACAGTCAGCATGGATTCACCAAGGGCAAATCATTCCTGACAAACCTGATTGCCGCCTTTGATGAGATGACTGGATACGTGGATGCGGGAATAGCCATTAATGTGATATACCTCGACTTTAGCAAATCTTTTGATACATTTTCTCATAGCATTCTCGTCAGCAAGATAAGGAAGTATGATTTGGATGAATGGACTGTGAGGTGGGTAGAAAGCTGGCTAGATCATCAGGCTCAGTGGGTAGGAATCAATGGCCCAATGTCTAATTAGCAAGCAGTAATTAGTGGAGTGCTCCAGGGGTCAGTCCTGGGGCAAGTTCTGTTCAACATCTTCATTAATGATCTGGCTGATGGAATAGATTGTATGCTCAGCAAATTTGTGGATGGCACCAAACTGCGGGGAATGGTAAACACTCTGGACTGCAGGGATAGGATTCAGGGAGATGTAGCCAAATTGGAGCATTGGGCCAAATGAAATTGCATGAGGTTCAACAAGGACAAGTGCAAAGTCCTACGCTTGGGATGGAAAAATCCCATGTACTCCTACAGGCTGGAGGTCCGATCGCCTAAGTAGCAGCTCTGTAGAAAAGAACCTGGGGGTTATGGTGGATGGGAAGCCAGATAGGAGTCGTCAATGGGCTCTTTTTGCAGCCCAATATGCCACTGGCCTTTTTGGGCATCAGTAGGAGTGTTGCCAGCAGATCGAGGGATGTGATTTATTCTCCTCTGTTCAGCTCTGGTGAGGCCACATCTGGAATGCCATGTCCAGTTTTGGCCTCCACACTATAGAAAGGATGCTGACAAATCAGAAAGTGTCAAACAGAGGGCAGCAAAAATGACTAGGGGGTTGAGGCACCTGACTTGTGAGGAGACACTGAAGGAACTAGGCTTATTTAGCCTGCAGAAGAGAAGACGGAGAGGGGATTTGATAGCAACCTTCAGCTACTTGAAGGGGTGCTCCAAAGAGCAGGGAGCTAAGCTATTCTTAGTAGTAGCAGAGGACAGAACAAGGAGCAATGATTTCAAGCTGCAGCTGGGGCATTCAGGGTTGGATATTAGGGAAAACGTTCTTACTAGGAGGGTGGTGAGGCATTGGAATGGGTTACCTAGGGTGGTGGTAGGATCTCCATCTTTGGAAACATTTTAGGCCCGCTTAGACAAAACCCTGGCTGGGATGATTTAATGGGAGTAGTCCTGCTTTTAGCAGGGGGTTGAACTAAATGACCTCATGAGGTCCCTTCCAACCCTATGATTCTATGATTTCTTGTTGATTCAGGTCCATCCAGGGCTGGCTCAAGGGGTTGTGGCAACTTGAGCCACCTTTTACTTTTGCATCGCCCATGGCCACATTGCCTCTTGCCCCGCTGTCTTTGGTGCGGAGCTGGGGGAGGAGGCGGGGGTGGACACAAGAATGCAGAAATCAGCCTCTGTTCTGTGCCGGTTTGTCCCACCCCCAGGATGGGGAACAGCCAGCCCAGGGTTGGAGTGGGCCAGCTCAGAGGCTGGGCTCCACTCTCTCAGCCTTCCCCCAGGCTGACTGGTCCTCCCTAGGGGCAGGGAAAACCAGCCCAGAGGCAGGGTGAAATAGCAGAGTCTGACCCATGGGCTGGTCTGCTCCAGCCACAGAGGCAGAATGACTGGATCAGGGCAGGGGTAGGAGCGCAGGGTCTGGCTTCCCAGTGCCACATTGGCTCATCCCTGGGGCCATCTCTGACTTATGCTGCAACAACATACTTTTGCCTTCAGCCAAGGCGAAGGAAACATCTTTCAAGAGCTACTTATGGAATGACTCCATGACTTATGGGTAGATGTTTTGATGTCTAAGTTGTTCTTCCACGTCATATTGGTGTAGCTGAAACTAGAGATGAATCCAGATGATTTCCACTGATATGGACATGTCTAAACTCAGGAGATAATCAGAACCAGATTTCACCAGACCCATTTCTACCTGAAACTACATTGCACAGCTTACTGTCCTTGTTTAAATAGATACTGGAATTGTGAGCTAGACAGCACAGATGTTCTTTCAGAAATGCTTTGTAAAGCAATTCCATATCAGGTTTCATGATGTCCACATTGTGTAGCTCCCAGAGGAGACCCTCTGCTCTTTAAGCTCATAAATGCAACTTTTGTTTTGGTTTGGTGTTTTGCCCCCACTGGCTCCCATAATAGTCTGGCAGAATCCTGAAGACAGAGCAGGTATGTGGAAAACAGTGCTTTCCATTTCATGCCAGCCTTTGATCTGCATCCCTGCAATTTCAGTAGATGTGTTTTCAAGGACTCTGTTCCCACAGTCACACGCTAGACTATAAGCCCAGTAGGGTCACAGTCATCTGATCTAACCTCAGCACTTCTCATGAGACTCACCACCCACTCCTGTGATGGGCCCCTACCTTCTGGTTGAGTGACTGAAGTCCTTGACTGTCAGACTTCAAGTGAGCAAGAAGCCACCATTTATGGTAGTTTTAAACCAGCAAGTGACCCACACTGCAGAGGAACGTGAAAAAAAACCCTGATCTGAGGGGTAGGGAAGGATTCATTCCTGATCCCAAATACAGTAATCAGTTAGATCTTGAGCCAAATGTTAATGAAAATTAACAAAATCCGATCCCTGAAGAGCTCCACTAATATCATCTCTCTAGCCAAGCAAACAGTTCATCGTTCGCCATGACCTGTTGTCTCCCATTTAACCAGTTCTTTACCCACCTTTCAGTTCTCCTATATGCCCCTATTTCTGATGCAACTAATAATTCCTCATGTGGAACTGCTTTACTGAAATCCAGGTAGATTAGGCCTTTTCCTTGTTTCACTTCTATTGTTGTGCACATTCCGTTGTGCCTTGAGCATGACTAGAAGGAGCTCTCACTTTCTGTGCAAAAGAGAGCTTGAAATAAAAACAATATTTATGGTCTCATGAATGACAGGGCTAGGACAGTAGGGAGGGGACTGTACAGTGGCAGGGTTTGCCCAAGACGGCTTATTTCTACAGGGCTGTGAGAAAGTTTATTTACCAAGCATTGTGTGTCTGTCTCTTTCCACAGCATTCTTCTGTGCTTATCTGGGAGCAACTGTGGCCAATATTTTTTCTGTGGTAAGTTGGTGGGGGCATCGCGTATGGTGTTGCTAACTCAGGACCAACTCATAAGGATACAAGATGTGTGTCTGAAGACAGATCGAAATACTTGATATTTAGGTTTCTAATCTCCAGTGTGATATAAATGGGTTATGCTAACAAAACAATCCCATCCCATTGAGAGAGTATCCTTTGACCCCCATAAACTGGGAAAGGTTTTGCCCCTGGGACAGTTGCAGTGCTCATTAAAACACACTATCAAAAAGTGTTTCATTTTCAAAGTGCAGGCCCTACATTAATTAATCATCCCTCCCTACTACCACAAAATTGGGATTATGAGCCATAGTCTGGTTGAAGATACTAAGGCCCCAGGTGTCAATGGTATTTAAACATATACCTGCCATTTTGAGAGTTAGGTGACTTAGGATACAGGCCTCAGTGACTTGCCCAGGTAGCCCATTTTAAGAATTTAACCAGAGATTGATCTAAATGGTGCTCAATTTGCAAGGAGGACAGGTCCTTTTGGGGTTTCCCTTGATGATGATGATGATGACGACGACAACTTGCTGAATTTCCAGAAGAGTGTTGGTGCAAAGAACAAGGGGCAGAGTTAAAACATTTCTGACTTCTCCTCCTGGATTCAGATTGAGAGCCTACTGGCCAAATTCTGCCTTGCTTCAGATTTGACATCATGGCACTTGCATGTGTGTAACATAGTGTAGTGGCTAGCACTTCTGCTTAACATGCAGATGGTCCTGGGCTCAATCCCTAGAGGGTTGGACTTGATGATCTCATGAGATCCCTTCCAGCCCTATGATTTGATTTATTGATTGATTTAGCCACACATTCACTGTGAAGTCGCTACTGATTATATCTGACAGATCCATGTAACGTTACCATCACGCAAGCAAATGGCTCTGCTTTGTTGAAGAGCAAAGAGGCGGCTATGTAGTTGGGCAACAAGTCAAGACTCCTTTGAGCAAGATCATCATAGGCCTTCTACCTTTGAATTATGTTTAAGGCTAGAGAAAATAAAGTTAGGAAGGGTCACAACATGAGGACATTCCTCATTTTAATCTTTCTTTTTTTCCCCACCTCTCTCCCCAGTTCGGATTACCATCATTTACCTGGCCTTTCTGCCTGTCTGCACTAACTTTCCTGTTGCTAACCACCAACAACGCTAACATCTACAAGTTACCACTTTCCAAAGTCACTTACCCAGAGGCCAATCGACTTTATTACATCACAACAAAGCAACATGTAACCAGCTGTGAGTTGTAAAGATGAAGGTGGAGATGTATTTAGTGCCTCCTAAGGAAGCCACACAGTATGATTCCCAGCACAGGTGAACTGTTGTGCAATAACACTAAAAGAAAATTAGTCAACTGTTGAACAAAGAACCTTTTCCTCCATTTTATATGTTTAGTCTATCCTCCATAAGTATTATGCTGTGTTAGAAGAACCCTCAACAAGCCTCAGTCCATACTGAATTTAAGAATGCATAGGCTTGGAAACATGGCTGACTTTGAAATATGATAGCGTTGACTTAGAAGGTGGTTTGAGAGAAAGAGTGATAAAATCCAAATAACAGCAGCTAAATCCAGAGAATTGAAGAGAAGAGTCCTTTGGGCTCCATTATGGGATTCTGAATTATGGGCCTAGTGACCAGATACCATGATGATGTGACAATTTGCAAGGTATCAAGGTTTGAGTTCCACCCTTCTTATTGTTAATAAAAAAAATATTTTGTATCCTAGCACCTAGGAGCCCGTCATTGACCAGAAAGCACTGTGCCAGGTGCTGCACAAACCCAAAACAAAATGAGAATCTCTACCTCAAACATATTAAGTTTCTCAGAATAAGACGTTAAATGGGAGGTGGATTAAAGGGGACATATGTACAAGGTGAAAGGAAACAAAAATGGTCAGCATGATGGGCAGTGGTCTCAGCACACCAACAATCTAATCATTGTCTGAATCGGTTTATTTTGTAGGTCACACAGCAAAGCTTGGGTTTTAAGGAGTGGTACGAGTTAGTCTTGTGGATGTTTAAGAGGAGTTTCTCTCAGATACAAAGAGCAGCATGGGAGAGAGCCTGAAGGTGTTGGAAAGGTTAAGAATTTGGCAGTGGAGGCTGGTATTTTGGGCTGACTAAAGACAAGTGTCAGCTCTTTGAAACTGAGTGAGAGATAGGGTGGAGATATGCTGTGAAGGGCCCTGAAAGCGAGCACAAGTAGCCTATGTCTGAGACAATGGAGAAGGGGAAACCGGTAGAGGAATACTAAGACCTTTTCTACACTAGAGTTTTGTCAATTCAAGTTATGCCTACATAGAGCCACCACAGTAATTAAACTGCTATTGCATGTCCACCTTGTGCTCCTTTTGTGGGTAGAAGACATCCACAACAGCAGCATTTGCATTGACACAGCAGTGTATTGTGGGTAGCTGTCCTACTGTACAACTTTTGGCAAGATGCCTTGGGAAGGGTTTTGCAATGCTCACGGGGCAGCTATTGTCATGAGATGCAGGTTCCTCAATCCCGTCATTTCATGAGCATCCTCTCCGATTGCCAGCTGCTTCTCCACTGCCCTGGTTAATCTGCAACTCAGCCATCTGTGTCAGAAAGCCTGGATCCTGCACTGCTATTCAGTATTCTGCTGTGCAGTATGAACAAACAGCTATAAGGCGAGCCCAAGGGGGCGGCTATGTGCATGAGGGATTTCTTGAAGCAACATATTAACACTGAGCAAGAGTAGTGTGTGTGGTACTGTGCTGAGATGGATATCATTTGTTTGCACCACGCTATGAACCTTAGTGGTTGCTGAGTTGGCCCGGAAAGTAACAAACATGTAAAATCACTTTTTAAAGTAGCATTTGGTAATATGACCACAGTGACATTGCTGCACACTAACACAGGAAGCCCAGAGAAGTGGAGGGGGGGAGATTTGCAGGGGCAGAAGGGGGCGAATGTGTGTGTGTCTTCAAGTTCGGACAACAGCAAGCAGCAACCAATTCTGAGGCAACATAATTAACACAGTGCCTATACAAGAGGTGTCAAACATTTGAACCATGGCCAATTTGTGGCCCACAATCCACTCTGCTGCAGCCCACACTGGGGGAGCAGGTCTGGCTGGTGCTGGGAGGGAGCCCAGCCGGCTCTAGGGACAGAGGCCACTCTCTCCCTGCCCCTGGTCCAGGTGGTCAACCCCATGGGGTTAGGCAAGGCAGGCTGGCATGTGGTTACTGAACTCTGCAGCCTAGTGTGGTCCTGTGGGGTGCCGTGGGAGGCAGGAGAGCACCCAGTGGGGGCTTGTGGGCAAGAGTGGCCTGGTAGGAAGGGTTGGAGGAGTTCAGTGATTTAATGGCAGTATATAGACCATGTGTACGAGAAGTTGCTGTGAGGTTTATTTTTTCTTACATCATTTTGAGGCTCACCCAACTGAGTTGCTTACAGAAATGGCCCTCAAGGCTCAATGACTTTGACACCCCTACTCTATACTGGTGCTCTATTGGTCTGACTTAGCCACAAACAGT
This sequence comes from Podocnemis expansa, assembly GCA_007922195.1. Lineage (NCBI taxonomy): Eukaryota > Metazoa > Chordata > Testudines > Podocnemididae > Podocnemis > Podocnemis expansa. The sequence continues at coordinate 14,734,810 of ML682015.1, read as the reverse complement.
TCCATGCTTCTCATTGAGGTGGTTTTGTTTTGTTGGCAAGGGAGGAGACTTTTACCAGCAGGAAGAGCATTGTAGCATATACATCTCCACTGTTTTGTAGACAAAAGCTGACGTTGGTCAGCAAAACTTGGTAATGCAGACCAGACCTCAGGAAGGTGAGGGTCAAAGCAACAGGCTTGGAAAACGGTGTCTGCTGCAGCATTCTCAAGGCCCAAGTAAGAGATGTTAGAGTAAGCATGATACAAGATGACAACCTGGATGAAAATTTTAGCCTTGTCTTAGAGATTATATAGAAAGAATTTGCAAACTTTAGACACAGCCCACATGGGAAGAGCTAGAGACCAATCCAAGTCAAGAGGTAACAGGCTCAAGGGGCAAAGAGGTTAATGGTGATGTCCACAGTGTTCAAAAAAAGAGGTAGCAGGGAGGGCTTGGAAGAGATTGAGATCTGTTTTAGTCATGTCGAGCTTGAGATGAAGGCTAAACATCCACAAGGAGGTGGAATCTTGTGGTCCTGCAACGACCTAATGGCCTGTAGTGTGTGTTACCAGCCCATTGCTTACAAACAGCCAGAAGCAGAGAGTTTCCCTGAAAGCCCCAGCTATTGGAATCAAGTGCATGAGACACTCAGGGCTCTCAGCTTGCATTGATCATGCAAATCTGTTACAACTATGTATTTAATTTCACCATTTCAGAGAAAAGCTTAAATTTTTTTTCCAGGGTTCTCAAACCAGAAAGCAAATCAAAAGACCCCAGCTTTATATTCCAGAAGGGTAGTCATTTTAGTCTATTTCAGCAAAACAAGAGACTCCTTTTTGTTCATTTTGATGGGATTCTTCCCATTGCATCCACGCTGTCAACTGCAGGAGTCACATTATTCAAATCATTTCACTAATCAAGCTTTCTGCAGGACTAGAAGAAAGACTCCTCTCTCCCCTCCAGTCATCTCTACTAGTCCACAAAGAAAGTTACAACTTGGGTGCTACTCCAGCCTCTATGTTCCTAGTAAGTAGAAAGAAATGACTAGTGGGCTACTGCAATCTAGATTCCCTGCTATAAATATCAATCTGTTCAGTGGCATGTATTGAATACGGGTATCCCTGTATGTTAGATGAGATTTGACCCCCAGCAATTCCACATAAGGGATCTCACGTCAAGAGATTTTTATAGAAGTGGTTGAATCAAGGGTTATAGCCAGATTTTGTTACACTTTCAATGGATATAATGGTGTCTACTCTATAATTGATCCCACTGAAATCAAGAAGTTAAATATCTCAGTAGGGTATCATCTATCAGGGTGTTAGAATCTGGTCCTCTTGCTATGAAGCTTAAATACACTGATTCATCTCATTGGGGAAGAAAAAGAAGTCTTTCACAAGCTCAGCACCAAAAGAGAAATATTCAGGATAACCAGGCAGTATTTTCCTGCAAATTTGTTGTTTTGTTTTGTTTTTAAACTGGTGTATTTAAATATTCAAAAATCACTTGAAAATGATACTGTGTGCCATGTTTTGTTTGTTAAAGTCTGCACAGCATTTTGTGGCTTTAATAAAAACAGCACATGCAGTTTTGGGGTTTCATATATACATTTTTCGTTCTCTGTTTTAGTCAGTGTTTTCAAAGATGTGCATTGTTTAAGTGATCTCAAATTTTAGCGCACAAACTAAAAGGAGATTGGAAAAGTAAGTTGTATGTGAAGATACACAACACTAGAATCAGTGGCTATCCAGATTTTTAGGAGCCTGCAACCCAAGTCTGAGGAAATATTTAGGGCTTGATCTTACAACTCTGCATCTATTCTTGCTTGTGAAAATTCGCATATGTAATTAATTGCCTCTAAATCACAGCAATGCCCCAACGATGGATCAATTCGGCACACAAGTGCTAGCGTTCACATCTGCAGCTCTGATCACTGTTAGTGTAAGGCACAGTTTTGTGCCTGGAGGCCAAGATGACATCCTCAATATCAGGATGGAAGAGTCCAATCAAATTCTTTTTGAAGTCAACAGGTCCTTTCAATGGGTAGTGGATTGGCTCATATTTTGTCCTGAGGATTCAAATGTTTATGTATCTCCTGTATATTTATGTTGCTAGGGGAAGTGTTGGCTTCCAGTATTTGAACTGATCTCTACCTTGTCAGTGGAATCTATTTACCAGAGAAGGTAAAAGCCACAAAGCAAATGTAAAGACCAGATGTCATTTAAATTCCAAAATCTATAAAGTTCTGTGTGGTGAATATTTTAAGGCGCTGGTCCACAGCTGTGGAAATCAGCATATCTGTCTTCACTTTGATGGGGTTATTTCACTTTGCCTCAGATGAGAATGACAATAGTGGAGCGAGTCCATTTTAAAAAAATAAAGTAGAAATCAAATGGGTTGTCTTAAGTCATTCATAAAATTCTGAAAGTAGCTTATAGGCTATGTCTACACCTGACAGTTTAGGTTTGGATTTGCCTAGTTTGAACTAACTATGGCTTTTTAGTTCGAACTAAAAAAAGCATGGCTAGTTCAAACTAAAAAGCTGCAGTTAGTTCAAACTAAGTGCTTACTTCAAACTAACTAGTTTGAACTATCGAATCAAAAACATGTTTTAGTTCAAACTAACAAAGCCTAATGTAGACAGGGAACAAATGAGTTTGGATTAAGCCTCCTTAATCTGGATTAATTTGCTACTGTAGACATAGTCAATGTGACTTGTGCCTTAGACAAGATACCCAAATACAGCACTGGCACTTTGTCTCACTATGTCCATCCAAGTTGCCTATTCCACAGTGAATGTATTAGGTGGACTTTATTTTCAGATGAATTACCACCAAATTATTATCACAGGATCCTGACATTTTATTTTTGTATTGACATATATATATTTTTATCAGTGTTTGCCAAGAGACACAGCTCCATCTTTGCTTACAGAAGTAACTTACCTTATTATGGAAGCTATATTGTTATATTTCTCTGCATCATTTATACCAAATAAACTATCATCAGTCTTTTCAAGTTCCTGGGCATTGTCATTTTTTGACACAGAAATAAGAGAAATTCTGGGATAATGAGAAATGTGTCTCAGATGAGGGAACTCTTCACTCTAAGCCTTTGATCGCCTTCTCTTTCTTACATACACCTCCTCTCCCTCAATCGCTTCAACATGAGGTCACCAAAAAAGGCACAATGCTCTCTAATGCTCTCTAAACCAGTGATCCCCACCCAGTAGATCACGTGCAATCTACTTCTAAAGTGCAGTTGCCATTGAAATGTGACTGCTGCACCATCAGCTGGTGAAAAGCTGAAGACCAGTTCTCTAAATCATTCCTGACCACCATCCGTAGCCATAGCTCAGAATGACCAGCTAGCACCGACTACTACAAGCTTCCTCATAGGACCTTACTTGATGTGTTTTTAATACAAATGCACTGAGCTGATTTACTGGCTTATTCCTGGGGTTTTTCTGTGGGATGCCTCGACTCTGATCATCACAGAAGGCCATATTGGTCATCAGCCCCAAACAGGGCAACTTTTGCAGTGGCTACAGAGGCAGTGTTGGCACCCTGAACTGCTCAAAAATCATGAACCAGCTGCCAGAACTCATGAATTAAGGTTTAAAAAAAAAGCAGTTTTGTTTGTCTCCTTCGATTGCCATTTGCCCCCATGGGGCCCAGCCTAGCGGTTTGGCTGCCAGTCAGTTGTGCCCATGCCCGTAAGTGTGCTGAGTCAAAATATTTTCAGCACTAACTGCAAGTGCTCTCTCGCCCACAGCAGCCTCGCCCCTGCCCAGCAAATAATTCTGCCCCTGCCCTGCAGGTTGATTACGCTCCCCAGTCAACTCCCACTCCCACCTCTGCTCTGCTCTGCTTGAGGTTCTTCAGTCCCCGTTCCCAGACCTGGGGGCAGGAAGGTGCATGGGGGGGAAGTTGTGCAACTCCAAGGATCACCCCCCAATACCTTTCCTGGGTGGGTGTTGCAGTGAGGGGAGGAAGCAGCGAAATTGTCCTGTCCTTGTTGCTCAAGTGAGGGGAAAAGGGAAGGAGGAACAGACCTGCCCAGGGCAATTTCTGCTCCCTCTTTTGCCATCTGAGTGCAACTTCAAATTGTTGGGAGGGAGGCGGACTAGCCCGTCTTGTGCAATGCTGATCACTTGCTCCACCCCTGAAGGCGGGCCAGCGGGGCAGGCAGCCAATCAGAGTGCTCAAATCACCAACAGACTGCAGCATCTGAGGTTGTCGGAGTTCAGACCCTACCCAAAAGTGTGTTTCTCAGAGTAAACTACCATGTATAGGTAAGGTGGATGGTGTGTGCCTGTGACCGCAGCGTGCCAAGGCTGGTGCATGCTGCAGTCACTGGCTGCCGATCACCTAGTGGTCAGGACCCCTGGGTTGGGCTTTGGCCTCTTATCCAGCACCACTGCAGTCGTGTCCCTGGTCTGGTCCCTCAGCTGCAGGGGCAGGCTGCCTTGGCACTGCCCCTCCACCAGACTGCAGCAACCACCCAGCTTGTGCACGCAGGCCTTAGCATCCATGGTCACGGTCCGGCCAATTAACCCAACACCAAGCATAAGACTGGCAGCCAGTGCCCTCACCTTGTCCTAGTAAGCCATTTCTCCTCCCAAATGAGCAACACGACATCAGGGGGGCAAGTATTTTCCACCCACCCTCTAGGTCCAGCCCTCCTGTTTTCCCACACTCTCAGTGCTGACCCTTCTGTATTGCAGCTATTTCACAGCAGGCTGGGGCTGGGGGGCCCTGCAATTTGGACCCTGCAGTAGCCACCTGCATTATGGTAGGGCTGCAAACCAGTTCCTTTGTGTAAGCTAAGAGTGGTTTTTTTAGCTATAGCCTAGATACTGCACTGGTTTATCAGCCAGCCCATGTAGGCCTGACGAGGTGCACCTCCAGCTGCAAGACTTGCCGTAAAGTCACAGCTGAGGGGCACAGGGCACAAAGGGCCCTACTGTAAAAGGAGGACCACGCACCGCCTGCAGCATGCAGGGAAGCAGCTGGTTGAAATGATGCCATACGGGCATGCACACATGGCCCTTGGCAATGCACCCCACTCTGGTAGCTGACATAGCTACAATTTTGGTCTGGTTGCCCGGGGGGGGCCGGGGGGGGGCTTGTTACCACCATTTTGTAAGGCAGTGGTTTTCAAAAGTCGGGTCAGGACCCAGTACTGAGTCACAGCTCCTCCGGTAGCGGGTTGTGGCTCCCCCTGCTGCCACTGCCAAAAGCCTGGGGTGCAGTCCTCCGAGATATAATTATTGGGTCATGGGCATAAATGCCCCCCCCAACAACTGGGGCCTGAGGAAAAAAGGTTGAAACCCATTGGTGTGAAGAATGCCTCTCTCTTACACACACGCGTACATGCCCCACCCACCCTTTCTTCCCTCCGTGGCGGTCAGCAACTACAGAGGACCAGAGTACACCTACCCTGGCAGCACTGCTGGAAAGAGAGGCTTGTTGAACAAAAATCCCCATCAGCTGGGCGGGATTTAATGCCATGGATACATGTGTTCACAAGACCTGGCTGCTGAACTCCTACCCTAAGGGGGGGGGGGGGGGAGTTCCTTAGGCCTGCCACGTGCTGACCCCCCTCCACCCCCAAAAGATGGTGCCTGAGTGTGTCACAGTGTAAACATGGTTTAAGACCCACTAGTCCTGCTGCTTAACTTGGGTTCTGTGGTGACACACGGCTTTGGTAGGTAATGCACACAGCCCACTTTATTAGCACTAGGGCCAAGCCGCTGAGTGTCACACCAACTCACAGCTTCCCATGAGCATGTGGCTATTTCTGGCAGCGATTTTTGAGTTGACCCAGTGATGCCCCATAACTGCCAATAGTGAGGGTACAGCATGAAAGGTCTGACATCACTAGCTTTTTTTTTTTTAACTGTGCCTGCTCAGTTTGTGGAGCATGCTCAATGCAATCCAGGTAGCTGCTCCAGGCAGGCATGGGTGCGTCATGTGCCCAAATCCCTCCCCACCCACATGTCACTGCTCATTTGCTCTAGTGCAGCATTAGCATCTTACAGGGAGGGTCAAATCTGTTATGGAGGAACCGATGCTGCCATTCATGCCTGACAGTGGCTGCAGCAGAAAATCCCTGTGGACTAGCCCAGGCAGTTTTATCTTACTTACTGAACTAAAGTTACATAAGCAAATAAAAGGCCTGGGGCAGTCAAAGGCTGCCAAGACGGACTATAACTGATGTCCCAAAGAGATACCGGCTGGATGCAGGGCTCTTACTGAAGTAAGGTAGCTGGACTACCATTAATGGCAATCGTTAATACAGGATTGGGTTGTGTGCTAAACACTCTGCCTGCCTTCAAAAAAGGAGCTAAGTCAGGAATGTGCTGTGGCATGGTGGTCAGATGAGGTGCTCAGACTGGTCCCACTTGGTCTTTAAAAACAACAGAAAAAACTGAGCAGCAGTGCGCAGCCCAAATGTAAGGAAAAAGAACTGATTCTACAATAAGTAGTAGGCATACGCCGGTATGATGGCATTTTGGGGCAGAGCTGGGCCTCCTGAACCATCACTCATAGACTCTAAGGTCAGAAAGGGCCAATATGCTCATCTAGTCTGACCTCCCGCACAAAAGAACCTCACCCACCCACACCTACAATAAACCTCAAACCCATAACTGAGCTATAAAAGTCCTCAAATCATGATTTAAAGACTTTAATACAGAGAATTTCAAAAAGGATAGCCGTGTTAGTCTAGTCCAGTAAAAAACAACAAGGAGTTGTGTGGCACTTTAAGACTAACAGATTTATTTTTTGCATGAATAAATTTGTTAGGCTTAAAGTGCCACACAACTCCTTGTTGTTTTAATGCAGAGACTCAACCAGCAAGTGAGCCGTGCCCAATGCTACAGAGGAAGGCAGAAAACCCCAGCGCCCAAGCCAATCTGCCCTGGGGGAAAATGCCTTCCCAACCCCAACTATGGTGATCGGTTAAACCCTGAGCATGAGGGCACGTCCCCAACAGCCAGTCAAGAATAAGGTCTCTGTAATATCTCAGAACCCACTCGCTCCAATGCCCCTTCCCAGGTCACTATCATACCCATCACGCGTAGTAAAAGACAGATAATGGCCAAGCTACACTGTCCATCATGTCATTCCCTCCATAAACTTATCAAGCTCTGTTTTGAAGGCACCTAAGGTTTTTTTGCCCCCAACACTTGCCTTGATAAACTATTCCAGAACTTTACTCCTCTGATGGTTAGGAATCTGCATCTAATTTCAAGCCTAAATTTTCTGAAGGACAGTTTGTATCCATTTGTTCTTGTGTCCACATTGGCGCTGTATTCAAATAATTTCTCTCCCTCCCTTGTATTGATCCCTCTAATGTATTTATAAAGAGCAATCATATCTCCTCTCAGCCTTCTTTTGCTCAGACTAAACAAACCAAGCTCTTTAAGTTGTCTCTCATAGGAAAGATTTTCCATTCCATGAATCATTCTTGTAGCCCATCTTTGCACCTGTTCCAGTGTGACTTCAGCTTTCTTAAAACATGGGTGACCAGAACTGTACACAATACTCCAAGTGAGGTCGCACCAGCGCCTTGTATAAAGGTACTAACACCTCCCTATCTCGACTGGAAACACCCCTTCTGATGCACCCCAGGACCACATTAGCTTTTTTTACTGCCACATCGCATTGGCTACTCATTGTCAGTCTGTGATCAACCAGTACGCCCAGGTCCTTCTCCTCCCCCGTCACTGCCAGCTGATGGATGCCCAACTTAAACTGAAGTTGTTGCCATGGTAATGCAAGGTTGTTATTTTAGCGAGTGCGTGTGAAATAAAGCTAAGACTTAGTCATGGGGCCTTTTAGTAAAAGGCATGGCCAAGACACAGGAAATAAACAAAAAGTCGCAGTGCATGGCCTGGCTGCGACTTTGACACTAAATACCCCAATGAAAGTGTAGCTGGTCCTGTGGGGTGTTGGTGCTCTAGGAGGTCCAGGACCTCACCACTGGTCCCAGCTGTGGCATGCAGCTGCCAAAGTGGCTTGGAGCCCACAAAAGTTTATGCTCAAAGAAAGCTGCTAATCTTTAAGGTGCGGCAGGCCTCTTGTTGGTTTTGCTATGACAGTATTGGCTGGTTGTCCTCAGCTGCCTTCTGCTTCAAGGCCCCCGGGCCCACTCTCCAACAGCCACTGAGGGCTGGCCCAGTGGGCCCCAGTGCCATCCTTGGGACCACTGCTCAGGCAGTCCTCAGGGCTGGCGTGCCTGACCACAGGCGCACCCAAGGGGCTGGCCCTCGGGCGAGCTGTTCATGTGATGCTAAGGTCAGCATCACCTGCTTCTGCACGTATCGAAGTCACAGCAAGCCACGTGAGCCATGACCTCTGTGATCAACTCACAGCCTGTTGATAGCCCATGTCAAGGAATAAAGCCCCCCCACCCGACCCCAGCTGCTGTACAAACACAGAAGGAGGCCTGGTCCCATCCCCTAAGAACTGATATTCTGGAAAGTCACCACTGAGGCAAGGTGGCAGAGGGCAATACAACAGCCCAGCACAGTGCCCAGGGCCATTAAGCACAAGATAGTATCCTTTAGAGCCCTGGTGTTCTAGCTCTATTAATTAAACTGTGTGATTTGGAAATTTCCAGAGGCATAGCCATGATAATCTGTGTATAGCAAAAGCAGCAAAAGTCCTGTGGCACCTTATAGCCTAACCGATTTCTTCAAGCATAAGCTTTCGTGGGCTTCAACCCACTTCATCAGCTGCATCTGACAAAGTGGGTTGAAGCCCACAAAAGTTTATGCTTGAAGAAATCTGTTAGGCTATAAGGTGCCACAGGACTCTCACTGCTCTTGTGCGATTGGGAAAGTTAAAAAGGGAGAGTGGGTAATATTTAGCTTTAAATTAAGGGTGAGGAAAGGATTGTTGGAGTAATGGAAGGGAGTTGGCAAAGGAAGAGTTGAAATGATGTGAGAGCAGTTTATGCGCAGGAAAATAAGGCTGGGCAGCTGAGGAAGCACAAATAGACAGGAAGACTTGGCCTTACTCCCTGCCCTGAGGCACAAGCTACGGCCCATCTCCTACAATTGGAGCATTGTGGTAGGACCTATGGATGCTGTATCCACCTACCTAAAGCAATCCAGCTAACTTGGTCTGATTTAGCTACTTATAAAATGCCTGTGGCTGTGAGCCTGGTACCCATACAGGTGCTGGGGCTAGTCAGGTGAAAAATATGACACACCTGAATGAGACTCAGATCTATAATGTGCTCATATAGAGTGATTTTTTTCAACATTCTCAGACTATCTTAGAATTACACAGAGATTCAGTATAGGAAAGAAACGTTTAATAAAAAGGATCAGTAATCCAGCAGTAACTTAGGAGAACACCTCATGCAGGGTCCATGGGCCCAAAACCTTGAGCAAACCACCCACCCCAGAGTATGCCGGGCAGTTTCCTTTTGTCTCAGTTTCTTCAGTCCAGCAGCCAGACGACCTTTCAATGTGCCCACCCTTCACAGCACCCCACACAATAGCTGTCCTTGGTCAGAGAAAACAGCGTGCACCAGTGTACTTATGGAATTCATCTCCCACCCTAGCTGGTGAAGACGGTGGGACGGTGCCTTGCTCACCACCACCATGCTGTGTCTCCAGGCAAGTGTACTGCAGTCCCACCAGGCAATACAGCACTATGATTTCAGCTGTTAGTGGGGAACCACACAGCTAACGCACACTAGGCATCCAAGACGTCTGTCTACCATACAACTGACGCCTTGTCCTGGTTCGTTCTGATTTCAACCCACTGGTGGATAACAAGACTCTCAGTTGAGGTTTAATCAACTCTGTTACACAGTAGAGAGAAGCAGGATCAACTAGTGCCTGGAGCACTCAGGCAGGAGCCATATCACCAAATACAGAAGCCTTTTCTCGCCCTCACACAGTTCCATGACTGGCCTTTGGCCAATGGCATCTAGTTGAAGGTGAGGTTTTCAATCAGGGTATGCCAAGCACACAGCTGTTGGCACAGATTCACACAACAAGGCTCATAACTTCTGCCCCAATAACAGAGTGACTTGTGATCCAACACCAGCCAAAAGTGGCCAACCTGGCAAAAAAGTCCCAAGATGCTGAGTACACCAGGATGGGTTTGTTCATGCATATAAGCTTGGCTCCTGAGGTCCTCTTCCCAATTCATCAACAGATGCCAAAGGAGAACTGATTCAAACCTGCTTACACATAACAGTTGGTTACAAAGAGGAGGGGGAAACCTATTCTCATTTACCTCTGAGGATAGGACAAGAAGCAGTGACATTCAATTTCCAAAGGGGCAGCCATGTTAGTCTAGTCCAGCATAAAAAGCAAGGAGTCCTGTAGCACTTAAAAAACTAACAGATTTATTTATCGCATGAGCTTTCGTGGGAGAAAAATACCACTTTGTCAGATGCTTTGTGGTACTTTCTCCCACTAAAGTTTATGCAAGAAATAGTCTTTATGTGCCACAGGACTCCTTGCTTTTTTTTGCTGACCTTCAGTTGTAACTTTTTAGCCTGACCATCAGGAAGACTTCCTAATTGTCATGGTAGCTAAGGAATAAATTGCCTAGGGAGGTTGTGGACTCGCCATCACTGGAGCTTTTTAACACCAAGTTAGAGAAATACCTTTCAGAAAGTCTAAAATAATACTTAGTCCTGCCGTGCATGCACAGGACTGGACTATATGAGTGGTAACTTTGGGCTAGTTCACTACAGAAAACACCTGTAGATGTAGATACGTCATACCAAAATATTGGAGGGTGCAACAAGTCTTCAAAGTGAGAAGACCAAGGGGGGGGGGAGTGAGCTGCTAAGTGAATTGTATAAAGTCTTTTAATGATCTTCTAAAACCAGATTCTGTATGATTTTAAGAACCAGTAAGCCAAGCAGAACAGAGACAGTTCTTCCTTACCTTTGGGCTACCAAGCAGCCCTGTAAGATGGCCTCCATCTGAACCTTGCTCTCTTCAAAGCTCAAAAGATATAAGATTATGCTATAAAGTGGATTTACCTTTCCACATTGCAGAATGAGATCCTATAGGAAAACACAAGGAGTATGTCTACAATAGAGGCTTAAGTCAACTTAACCTTGCTTCAGTTGACTTAAGCAACTCCGCAGCTACATTTAGAATTTATTAAGTCGACTTAAGTGCTTGCTTACGTCAACTTACTAACTCCTGCTCAGAAAGTCGACTTAATCTTTACGTTGACTTTATTAAGGCAACTTAAACCAATGTAGCTGTGGATTTGGCTTAAGTCGACTTAATTGGCCTCCAGGCTCCCCCAGCGTTCCGGGCCACCAGGAAGAGCTTGCCCTGGCCAATCACAGGGCAGGAAGAAGCCCTCCCCACCAAGCTGACCAGGCCTGCCATCCTGCAACAGGGGCAGAGGCAGCGAGTACAGGAAGTGTGTCCCAGCTCAGACCCACAAGGAGATTTTTTGGATCTTCTGGCCATCGGGGGGGGGAGGGGGACGAGGCTGTACACTCTCAGCTGCAGGGATACAATGCCACTGGGAGTTGGCCATCACCATAGTCCAAGGCCTGGTGGACAAGGGGCACAGCCAGGACACGCAGCAAGTGTAGGTCAAAATCAAGGCCCTCCAGTAGGGGTACCAAAAGGCCCAAGAAACCATGTGCCGCTCGGGGGTAGCCACCACCAGCTCCCCCCATCACAGGGAGCTACATGCATTCCTGGAACAGGGAAGCAACACCCTGCCAGCCCACATCCTTGACTCCACTGAGGCCGCCCGTCCCCCCCCCCCCCCAACGACCAGGAGGAGGGCTCAGTAGATACGAATGTGGTGCTTGGTTGGGGGGGGGGGCGGGCTCACTGGTAATGGACTCTGCCACATCTGAGCTCTTTCTTGTCCCAATGCTGGACCTAGGGTTGCAGAAGGAGGCCCACCCCCACACTCCTGCCCAGAACGACCCAGGCAAAAGGACATCATGCCACACCCCTTCTGCATCAGCTGGTGAATGCTTCCTCCTTGCAGGCAGGTGGGACAGGGAATGCAGGGGGGACAAGGCCTGGGGACAGGACCTGGAGACAGCCAGCATACCAGGGGGATGAGCAGAGGCCAACCCATAGGGGCAAGAGACTACATGGCAGGGAGAACCCAGAGCCGAGCAGCGTGAGGCCATGTCTGGACCTGGGATAGGGGGACTGTAGGTGGGAGCATCAAGGCCAGACAGCATACGCCTGACACTGTTGGCACACGGCCTCAGAAGAGGCCCCCTTGGGCAGGGCTTCATGAGGCTTACCACTGTGGCCACTACACGTGACCTGTTCAGCAGACCACAGCAGCATATACTAAGAGTTCCCATCCCTAACGACAGGGATGGGGGATCAGGGAGACGGGCATGGGACAGCAGCTGCTGTCAGGCTGCATACCGCACTACCTAATAGGATGAACTCTTGTTCATTGCTTCTCTCCTACAGACCCTGTGCCTGTGACACTGGCCACTAGCAGGGTGCACCTAGTCCCGACGAGGAGGGGGCATCGGTCATGGGATGAGATCCTGGAGGACCAGCTCCAGCTGGCAGAGCAGGCCGACATAGACCTGAGCACCTGGCAGCAGCGTGAGGAGTCAGATGCCCATTGGAGGGTCAAGCATGCCATGCTCCTGGAGATGCTCCACTTGAAGGAGTGGCAGACCCACGCCCTTCTTGTCGTCAGCCCAGGACATGGCATGGATGGCTGCAGGCCCAGGACCCACCTGCCCAAGGCCACTAGCACCCACCCCCCCAACCCTGACCCTCCTCACTCCCTCCAACCTCCCCCCAATCCTCTCTCCCCCAACCCTCGCGGCTCTCATCACCTCACCCCCTTCAGCTCCTCCCCTCAGTTCTGTAATGTACACCATCATTCCGTGTGCAGTCACTTTATTTTTGGACGGCAGGGAGACGGGTGGGAAGGAGTGGAGGGCGGGTGGTGGTGGTAACAGTGCCTAGGAGGCTCAGCCCTCAGTGCTGTCACTGAGGAAGTGGAACTTAAGTATGTCCCAGATCAGGACCACTTGCTACTGGGCCTGCAGCATCCATGGCAGGGTGTTGTCGGGCTGATCAAATTTTGTGGCCATCTATTTGGCCTCGGCCTCCCAGATGCGGGGGACCCTTTCCCCCCTGCAGCTCACAGAGGTTGCCTAGCACGCAGCACGTGCTGACAAGCTCTGGGATGATAGTCTTGTTGAGTTACAGGTGGGGCAGGACCGCCCTCCAGGGTGTCTTCAGCTGGCCGAAGGCATGTTCGATGACCATGCAGCACCTGTGGAACCTCCTGTTGTACAGCACCCTGCTGGCATCCATATTGGCCAGATAGGGCTTCATAAGCCAGGGCAGCAGGGAGTAGACGGTATTCCCCAAGATGATGACAGGCATCTGCATGTATCTGAGGGCGACATTGTGTGCGGTGAGGAAGGTGTTAGTGAACCATGATGGTCCACAAGGGCTTGCAGGACCATGGAGTGGTTGCCCTTCTGGTGGGTGTAGGCTGTAGCCCAGTGGTCCCCAGCTCAGATGGCAATGTGGGTGCCATCCACAATGCCCCTGCAGTTGGGTACCCCAAGTCCGACAAAGCTGTCCACGATGTCCTGCTGGTTGCCCGGGGGGGGGGGTCACGAGGCAGCCAAACAGAACCCTGTTGACAGCCCTGCAGATCTGTCTCAGGATGCCTCCCACCCGCCCGATGGACTTGCCAATCCTGAACTGGCAGGCAATAGAGCAGAAGGAGGCTGGGATTGCTGACTTCCAGCAGGCAACAGCCACTTGCTTGTCCATGGGCAGGGTGGGTCAGAGCCAGGTAACGATGCATTGCAGAACTGGGGTAAGCTCAGTGGCTAGCTTGAGGAAGGTGCAGCCACTGGTCATCTTCCCACGTGGTGAGAACGCTCTGGTCCCACTAATCAGTGTCGGTGTCCCATGACCAGATGTGCTGCTACATGGAGGGCAGCCTGTGCGCGCCTGCTCCCAGGAATGACGAGGGCTCGGCCTGCTCTGGCCTGCCCCCTACTGGCAGTTGCTCTGCAGTGCCTGCTACAGAACTGGAGGCGTTTGGCCAATGCATGGAGGTGCGGAGTGCTATGCTGGCACATTCTTGGAGTACATCAGGCTCCATGAGCTCCTCAGACGCCATCTTACCAGACACAGGGGAGAGGATGCTGCGGTAACGTCCTGTTGTACAGGAGTGGCCAGCTACCCACAATGCACCACTCCTAAGGTGACCTAGCAGCTGCCATTGTGGACATGGGCCGTCTACTGGCATTTTGAATGGGGGCTCTCTAAGGCAAGTTAACAAGGTCGACTTTAAGTTGCCCTTGTTAAATCAACTTAACTGAGTCCTCTAGTGTAGATGTACCCAAGGATGCCAATACACTACAACCTAGCTTTAATATACCCCTTTGGCAGCTGAAGGGACATTATTAAATGGTACAAATAAAATAGCTATTTTGGGACCTGATTCGCCACAGCCATACACATTGTTTTGACCCTCGTTATTGTGCAGTGTTAAGCATCCCTGTCTGACCTGGTGGCATCTGGCACCCGTGTGGCCACCCACAGTGAAAGCCACACACAGTATGACGTTGTGAACCAAATATATAGCAAAGCAATTAGGTACTTGCATACAAAAGGTGTGGCAAATTGGATATATTCGAATTGTCCAAGAAAACAGGAATTTGAGTTGCAAAAAAACACAGAGCTTGCCCTATATATAACAGCCTAATAATTAATAGACATCCACATCTGCAGCCTGAAGCCTAATCTGCACATGAAACAGAGAATTGAAGGATTCTTGTAGTTAAGACTCTGGACTGGTCTTCAAGAGATCCGGATTCAGTGCCTAACCCTGCAGCATAATTCCTGTGTGACGTCGGGCAAAGCGCCCTTTGATTCAGTTTCTCATCTGTAAAATGAAAATAATGTAGCTTCCTTTCTCCAGACATTTGCCTATCCTGCCAATGGCCCAGGGGCAAGGTGGATGTGTGGATCTTGACCTCTGGCCCCCGGGCCTCATCCCGGCCCCCCCCCCCCCCAACCCACCAAGCACCAGCAAGGCAGGAGCACTGAGCGAGGCAGGGGGACTGGAGCAGGTATGGGTTTTAGAGGCAGGCGCCTGGAGCACTGCTTTAGGCTGGAGCCCAGTGCTTCAGCCCCTGCATTAATCTGGCCTTAGTCTTTCTTGCCTTTTAGATAATTTCACATGGTCCATGGGCTGAAGATGGCATGGTATATGTCCCATCCCTTGCTAAATGCATCTACAGCAGCTGCCTTTGTGACACAGATCAAAGGGCCTGCTTTGAGAAGTAATGACTATTCATATAGGTAATGCAAATGTTTGTTAGTTCAGGTCCTTGAATTGTTAATGTTCCAGGATGGGAACCTAGCATTTAAGGGTCTGTAAAACTCCCACCAGCTTTTGCATAAATGCTATATAACAAAAAAAAAACTCACAGGATAGCAGATTGCTAATCTGACAATTAAATTGCTGTGAAGGCCATGCTGCCTATGTCTTGTGTCGACATAACTGAGTCATACTGCATCCTAATACACTATACAGTGATCCAGGGAAACAAATCAGTGAGCATTGGGACCTTGCCCAGTACCATACAAACACAATGCAGCCCTCTGTGCTTTTTATTATTATTATTTTCATTGTGGAGAGAGACCGATTGGTTCTGTCAGTCAGATATTTTGGGTACTCACTGTCTTTGATTCAATCCAAGCGGTAGATGCAGTTGCAGTTACTGGCTTCAAATTAGATGCCTTAATTACAGTATGGCTACACTTGGAAGTGAAGACAATTTCATTGCAGTCGACATTCCCCCACTGAACTGCTGAAACCAGGTAGGCGTGATGACACCACACTATTGCATCAGGGGAGTGAGTCCCCACCAGCTGCACCTATATCAATAAGCAGAGCAGTGCATCAGGCTACCTATCCCGCAGTGCCACTGGTCTGCAAGGGCTTTGGGAGCGTCACAATCCCTGCCTCTTCCACAGGTCAACGTGATGTGTCAGCTAGGCTGAGTAAGGAGCTTGTGCCTCCAGTTTAAGGAAATCTCTGGAGCCCAGAATCTGCTGTAGACGAAGTCCCACTTCCCCCCAGCAACATGACCAAGGAACACTGTTTAGCCCCCCAAAATTCCTTTTTTGCAGGAGACAGCCTTATGAGGGAGTTGTGGGGAGGGGAAATCACCCTGGAGGAAACACAAGTCCACCCATTCCCTAATCCCAATCACCGAAAACGACCTGATGTCAGAGAACAGAATATCAACAGAAGAAAGCATCACGGGGGGGGGAATCACACGCACTGGGGTTTTTTATGAGCACTGGTGGTGTAAACTTGCACCGTCTCTCCTGCATGACTGCGTGATGGGAGTCTCCTGAGGCTAACCCAGGCAGAAAGGAACAAGATGCCTCAAGTGTCTGGGGACAGGCTTCATCCATAGACTGCTCTGCTGGGTTCCCACCATGATACCAGCACATTTAATAAGAGAGTGGTGTGGGAGAGTGTCTTTTCACTGTCAAAGAAATAAGGCTGCCCTCTTAAGAAACCTGCAAAGGACTGCATAGTACCTCAATGAAACTTTCCTGGAGATACCCATGGAAGATTCTCAGTCCAGTCCTGGGCACATAAACAGTTTTTTCTGGGGCCACCCCTCTGCATATGTATCAACAGGGAAACCCATCCCAACCAGACCTAATAATTTTCTTCCTACTAACCTGACCCCAACAGATATTGTGATCCCAGCACTGTGATTTATATTATATATTCACCAGATGTTTCTCCCCCAGCATGTGAGTAAGTCAAGCTCCTGTCCTGCATCTGGATGAGTTGCTCCAGAATTAAAAAATGCTCCTAGTTTTCAGAAGGAATGGATACCCCACTCACCTATCACCCATTCTCCTCCTCTTCCTTGTCCACAGGCTCATTGCCATTGAGCCAGGACTCCAATTACCCAGTGTGTCAACGCTACATCTGAGGCAGCGATGGGGACACCGGTGATAATTACATACAACTCCTTGTAGATGTGGCATGTCTTTGGTGAAAAAAAAAACAACAAGGAGTTGTGTGGCACTTTAAGACTAACAGATTTATTTTTTGCATGAGCTTTTGTGGGAGAAAATCCCACTTCCTCAGTTGCTTTGAAGATGGGTGAACTTACAGAAAGGAATGAAACTAAATGCAAGGGGGTGTAAAACATAGGATCAGCTCATACAGTAACAGCAAATCAGAGCAGTTTACCGGCTCAAACCATGGGAAGCCTGAAGTCAAATTACCCTTTGTAATGGGAAAAGAACCCATAGTCTCAACTGAGTCCTGCTTTCACAGAATTTAGCTTGCATATTAATTCGAGTTCAGCTGTCTCTCTTTGAAGTCTTGATGTCCCAGGTACATCTCTAACGACAGTCGTTAACAAATCCATCATCGAGTGATTAGGAAGATGGAAGTGCTCAGCAACTGGTTTCTTTGTTCTTTGATTTCTGATATCAGCTCTGTGCTCATTCAGTCTCTTATGGAGCAATCGTCCTGTTTGTCCAATATATAAGGTGTTGGGGCATTTCTTGCACATGATGGCATAGACCACATTAGTAGATGAGCAGGTAAATGATCCTTTGATGGAGTAGCAGGCTTGATTAGGAGCACAGAGCTGATATCAGAAATCAAGTCACCAGAAATGCCCCTTGTACAGGATTTTTGAATACATATCACATCAGGAGTTGGTCAGTCCACAGGAAGAAGAAATCTCAGATCCACCCTGCTTCATGGATCTTTGCCCTATGGCCTTTTTTTATATTGACTTTCAGGGAGGATATGAAAATAGCCTGTTTCGTATCTTTCTCCACATCGTGTTTGAGCTTATCACACTCTTTCTTGGAAAATAGGGCAGCATGGAAATAGATAATCTTCTAAATCAGTGTTTCACAACTGGTTTTCCACTGAAAATGAAGGTGTTCTGCAACTGACCCTCAATCCCTCCCTAATGTGGGACTGTGTGTGCAGGGGGTAAGGTGCAATGAGGCAAGCCGACATGTGCCTGGGAGATTTAAAATGCCCCAGTCGCAACAAAGTTTCTAGGTGCTCCTTGACAGCTTCTGCCACCTTGCTTCTTTGCTGCCTCTGGGGCATTTTAAAATTTCCTGCTGCTGTTACCACCAGCATTGAAATTGCTTGGACATAACTTCTGTGATAGTTTCTCTTTGATGAACCTTACTACAAAAACAGATAATCTTTGTTCCAACAAGCAGGCCCAAAAGGCCAATTAACATTTGAGTAGTATCAGTTTCAGTTTTAAGTTGTGTGCATAATCATTGTGTATCTATTCTTTAGGAATGAACACATATTATATTTGTAAAAATACATGTCATTTGGTTTCCTAAATCTTTGTCACAGAAATACATAGTACACAGATATTACAAATATTGCAGCCAGTGTATGCCCACTTTCTCAAAAAAGATTTCATCAGGTGCTCCGTGTAAAGTAATTAATACAGTTGGTGTTTCCCAGTCCACAAAGAGTTGAGAAACACTGTTCTAAATCACACCTCCTGAGTGATTTCAACAAGATTGCATGCGCCAGCATTCAGATCACAGCACGTCTTTGGGTGGAATTATTATGTACACAGTCCCATAGCATTACAATGGAAGTATGGGGAAGCCATGGAGGCAAATGTACTTTGTGCCACACAAGTCACCTTAAAAATATTTGTCCTTACATGCTCCACATCCTCATCGTCTCTCCTCATTCCTCCCTGTTTCTACAAGCCGCCTCTCCTAATCTCTGCTGTTCTCACACAGCTTCTTATTACCTCCACTTTTTTTTCTTATTTCTATTGGCCTCCTCCTATAACTTTATTACTCCTTGGAAAGACAAACTTTCCTCTCTCCTGCCCTTCTTTCACCTCCTTTGGCTCTTCATCCTCTCTCCCCAACCTCTGCTGTCTCACTGCTTTCTGGGAGTCCCTCTGAAAGTTGTAATCCATGACCTTTTGTGTAATCCAGCTGCTAGAACTCATCAGCAGCTTTCTGGCTGTCACTCTCTGCCCCAGAGGTAGCTGGAGTTGGCTTCCTAGCAAAGGACAACTGTTATATGTCACTATTTCTGCATGTGCAGATGCTACAGGGACAAGATCATTAGAAATGTCTGGAATAATCCTAATGCCTTAAAATTTGCTCAGATAGAGTATCTGATTAACTGAGTGTCGACCAAGCCCTGTTTTGTTACATCCTGGGTCAACTGGCATGAATGCATCCTAGATTTTGGCTTGCTGGGGTTTATTATTTGTTTTCAATTTTTCTTGCAGCAACACTAGATTATAACTTTATATTTCTTTGGCACACTTTCAACACCTCTAAAACAAAAGGGTTA
Organism: Podocnemis expansa; assembly: GCA_007922195.1. NCBI lineage: Eukaryota > Metazoa > Chordata > Testudines > Podocnemididae > Podocnemis > Podocnemis expansa. Next base: position 14,715,452 of record ML682015.1, on the reverse strand, counting down.
CAGAGGAAAAGGAAAGTTGTAAATGGTGCACATCAGTTTTGGTTTGGTTTTTGGGTGGGAACTTTATTCGAGTCCTATTTAACCTGCCACTTAGCACAAAAACGGCCTTTTGGTGCCATTTACTAGAAAGCTGAGGCTAGAAGTGATTTTTAAATGTGGTGCATAACCATTCCGGACTTCTGGATCTGGATCTGGATCTGGATCCAAGAAAGCTTGTACCAACATGGACATTTGTATCCAAGAGATTGAGGCAATGCACAAAACTCCAGAAATCTTTAATCTCCACTTCATGCTCCCACATTCGACACCATTTCCATCCAGACTTTCCTACATTTGATCAAAATGGAATAGCACAGAAACCCATAAGAAAGTAGCTCCATTTCAGACAGCGAAGTACAGGTTAACTGATTCTAATCTTTGTTGGGGCTGGGGACCTATGTAGATCTAAATATTTTGGCTACCTCAATACTAAAGCAATGGAAATACCTACCACCTAGAACTCCTGGTCCTGGACCAGGAAACCATTTTGTTATGCACCACCAAAACACAGAACAAAAAGAAAGCCCCTTTCTCTAAAGAGGTTAAACCTGAGCTAAAACAATTACAAATGCCTAGATGAGTTCCATCTTTTTCAGTCTGGCCATGCTACTCACTTGAAGAACTCTGTTTGACAGAGGCCAGTGCCCATTCCTCACATCCAGGGTTAACTGAGGGCAGATACTAGCTCCTCAGTTGTTTCTTGGAATTTGTTTCTTTTGTTTGCAATGTTTATTACAGCAATTAACTTTGTCTGGTCTTGAAATTCCTTTAAAACATCCATACACAAAACACAAAGAAATAGAAGGTAAAAGAACAGCCATACGTGACACATTTTTTTTTTAGTTATGGGCCTTTTTGGATTTTTATTTTCTCTCTTCATGGCACAGTAGACTCAGTCGAAATACAGCCATCTGTATGCTCTGCACAGACACACCCCTTTTTTCCAAGAAAAAGTTTGCACAATCAAATTCTCCCTCACCTACATGAAAAAGAAAACAAAACAAACTGCAGTATCTCTCAGCAGTCCCAGCTTTCTCCATCTTCTCTAAAATGCCAGGTGTGTTCTGCTTCTAAGCATAAGACCTGGAGATATGTACATTTGCTTTGCCAGGTAAAAAGATATAAAACAGCAACCATCATCTGCAAGAGGAGCCAGACCCTCTCAAAATAATTCTCCACCTTGCTTGCTTTGCTGAACGCGACTAACACAGCTATCCCTCTGGAACTATTGGGTAGGTGAGGTTTGGCGGCTCACACTGTGCAGTAGGTCAGATTAGATGACCATACTGGTATCGTCTGACCTTAGAGTCTGTGAGAGTCTATTCTCCACCTTTATTATTCACACAAACTTAACACAACATAGCACTTATCCTTGCATTGACCAGAAGCAATATATCAGTGGTGGCCAAATTTACGGAACTCAAGAGCCACACAAGTTGATTATTAAACTTTCAAGAGCCGCACTGAGACATATAGCCATGTACTTTTACCTACTAGACTGATTTGCTGACATTCTTCCACGAGCCACACTTTGTCATTCAAAAGCCTCATGCAGCTCCCAAGCCACAGTTTGGCCATGCCTCCAATATAGATTAGGATGACTCAGTTTTTGGTGTGGTCAGCACTTAAAACTTAGACTGATATATAGCTATGGTTGTCAGGAGTGGGACCAAATGACAAGTCTAGACACCATAGCTGTGCAAACCTAATCCTCGGTGTAGACGCATATGGGCAAGAAAAGAATATTTCCATTGAGTTAAGTACCACAGTTTATGGAGGTGGTGTTCCTACAACCACATTAAAAAATAACCTACATCAGTGGAGGCTATGTCTACACTACAGGTTATGCTTACAATCCCTAAGGCTGGTCTACATCCAAAACTTACATCAGCATGGAAAATCCACAACCCTGTGAGAGGTAGCTCCACACACCTGACTTCTCTTGTAGACAGCACTAAGATGAAAGATAAGCTCTTTAACTGACCAAGATACCACACCTCAGGGAGATGGATTAACTTTGGCAACAATAGAATCCTTCCTGTTGCTGTCGTGTCTACACAGATGTGCTACAAAGGCTGTGTCTACACTGGAGGCTCTATTAAGCAGAACTAACAAGGTTGACTTTAAGGCTATGACTACACTGATGGCAGCAAAATCGCCACCATCACTAACATTCTGGGAGTGCTTAGCAGCGAGTATGAACTTGCTGATGCACTCCTGGAAGTCAGCGCCAGAAGCTCTGGCCCCCAGGAGAGGTAGGGGAAAGCCAGCCATAAATCTCATGTGGTTGGGTCTCTCAAGTGTGTCTTGGTGGCTTAGAAAGTCACTGGCACTTACACAGGGCATTTTATGTGCCTTGCATAAATGCTGGTAGACTGCCACCAAAAAGTGCCCTAAGTGTAGACTAGGGCTAAGTCAACTTAAAGTCAATCTTATTAAGTCAACTTAGCCAGTTCACATTGAAAACTCATGTCGACTGCCTGCATCCACACTGTTAGGTGCTAGGTCGACAGGGGAATGGTGTTTTGTGAGTAGCTGTCCCACACTGCACCCGAGAAGTGCCAGTTATGTTGACTGAAGGACTTTCCCCGTCTACATTGGCTTAAGTTGACTAAATGAGGTCAACTTAAGTGTTAAGTGGACTTTAAGAGGTGCTGTTATTAAGTCAATTTAAGGAAGTGCTGAAGTCGACTTAATAAAAGCCCAATGTGGCCGCAGAAGTCTGTAGGTTGACATAACCTTCCTTAAGGTAACCTAAGGTTCCAGTGTAGACGTATCCAAAGGCAGTGTTTAATATAAGATAGCTGAAAAATTTTAGCAATAAAAGGGACTGACGTGCCTTCCAGTGCTCTGCTTCCCATGTATGTTGAGCCATATCCGAGCATAGCCCTTGACTGAATCATGGCGCTAAGAACTGGGACCAGCAATTTATCATAAGGCTCCACAGAAAACCGATTCTTGTCAGAGGAATCATGTGCTATCTCTGCTGGTGATGCAGCAAAGCTAAACCACACTGCAGGTAATAAAAGGAAAATACATTGTATTCAGCCACCATTTTTTAGGATAAATGATAAAGTATTACAATTTCAGTTCCAGAGGGATTTGCATACAACAAAAACAAGAATCCTGGAGCACCTTAAAGACTAAAATTTCTTCAGGCTTACGCTTTTGTGTGCTGCAATCCACTTCATTAGATGGTGATGTTAGTGTTAATAGACCAATAGCTTTTCAAAGTCATAACTTAAAGTTCATAGGGTGTGGTGGAAAAAGAACTGTTTAGCTAAGCTGGGCAGAAAAAAATTTTCATGTCCCATGAAAATTTTGATAGTGTGAAAATGTTTACCATTCCTAATTAGGCCAAAAAGTTGAAATATTGAAAAATGTTCACAAATGGAAAAAGCTCAAAAAAAATGTTATGTCAAAGCATTTAATTTCAAAAGGTTTCATCTAGATTTTGACCTTTTTCAAAAACATTTTTCAGGTTAATTAAACTTAATTTTTGAAAGAAAAAGTCATTTAGAACCTGAAATCTGGATTATTTTTCATTTAGCAAACATCAAGACAAAACTTTGACCATTTCATTTCAGCCTTTTCTTTGAGTCCGAACAGTCAATTAAACCAATCCCATTTTGCCAACTGTTTATGTTCCAAAATAATCAGAATTTTTCAACACAAATTATTTGTCAATAAATTCCTCAACCAGATCTCCTGATTAGCCTTTGAACAGCCATGTAAATAGTTAACAAGGTGAACAGAAAGATGAAGTGAATTGAGATCATGCTAGGGACTGAAAGAAGAATAGATGTTTTTTGTCTCTTTCTCCTTTGTCACGCAGTACACTGACTGATAGTATTGTAATGGACTGGAAACAGATCACAGAAATGGACTATTTCAATACTTTGTGTACTTGGGAGATGCACTGATTTTATGGCTGTGTGTCTGGGTTTTCAGCACACACTATTATAAGTTTTACTGTAGAATTTTTTTTAATGTTCTGTGTTAACTGGAAGTGCTTTTCTGCTCAGGATCTGAGGATGTGTTTTTCTGTTAGAATGACTTTGGCTTGGTTCTTTCTATTTGTTTGCATTTAACAAGTAAAACACACCACAACCATATATATCAAAGAATAAGTTTGTGAGTACAAATCTTTGCAATGGTTCAGATCTACATGACTCCAAACGTAGGGTCTGGAGAATGGGCCTCTCTCATTGATGATAAAACACCATATCGACTGCTTTTCATTATGACTTAAAATCATAGCCACGCGCATTTATCTCCCAGTCCCCAGTGATAATGCCTCATGATCCGGGATTTGAAGCCCAGCCATAGGAGAGCTCTTATATGTGTCCTATGGAATACAGACAGAGAAATCAGAAAGGATGAAATCATTCACTCATACTACACATGGCAGGCCCGAACGGCATTGGAAATCTACAATACTTTCTAGAATCATGAAAAGCAGTGCTAGCTCCTACACAAAGTCATCTGCAAAATTCAATAATGCTATGATCCATGAAGGAGCATCACTTGGGAAAGGTGCATTTTCTTTATGAGGAATCAGTTGCCAGGTAAGACCCTTGCTCTGTATGTTACAGACCTAACTAATAAAGTTAAATCATGTGAACAGTGAACAGGGGGAGAATTCAGAGGTTGAATTATTTGTGCCATGACTGATAAGATCAGGGCAAAGTTACTAGAAGAAACAGGCTTGTTGACCTTTCAAAGAATAGAGGCTATTTACAGGACTAATGAAAATGGCTTTCTATATTAAAGTGCAAAGAAGCATGGAAGAAGTGAAATGCACCTAAACCCCTTTGACTGCAGTGAGAGGAGGATCAGCCCTCATTTGTGTACTCGAATATGAGAGTTTACTCAAATTTCACCTATGCACACCAGGGCAATTAGCAACCTGTGCTAGAAAGGATGTGGTGCAAAAGCTGCTTTTTGCCATGCAATGATGCTATCCAGAGAGTCAACTCTTGGGCACTCTTCCAGATACCCATTCAAGAAATAACTGAGATGTAATTATCCATTCAGTCTGGCGATTGTTAGCAGAATAATCAAGCAATGAACTACTCTTTACAATAGACAAGCTTCAAAACAGCAGCAGCACTTGGAATCAATGTTCCCTCTAATTACTCGTAGACTGTGTGCGCAAAAACATTTCTTTGTGAGCACCAATATCAGCACTATTTAATTTTTTTGTGCGCACTTTATTTTTTTGTGTGCACGGGTTTCATGATCTGCGTGCGTATGCACATGCACACAGCTTAGAGGGAACAGTGCTTGGAATGTGGCCATACATCCTTTCCAGAGAAAAGGTGATTGGCTATGGGAACTGAACCAAATGCCCAATCACTGATGTGTTTGACAAGCAACCTCACTTTGCCCTTTCAATGCCTTTTAGACTCAGAGATTCATACTGCTGGAAGGGGACTAGAGAGGTTGCCTTATCCAGTCCCCTGCACTCAAGGCAGGACTAATTATTGCTAAACCATCCCTGGCAGGTGTTCACCTATCCTGCTTTTCAAAATCTCCAATGATGGAGATGCCACAACCTCCCTAGGCAATTTACTCCAGTGTTTAATATCCTGGCAGGCAGTTTTTCTTAATATCCAGTGCAAATCACGCATGCCCATTGCTTATTGTTCTATCCTCAGAGATTAACAAGAACAATTTTTCTCCCTCCTCCTTTTAACCATCTTTTATGTACATGAAAATTGTGGTCATGTCTTCTCTTCCCCAGACAAAATAAACGCAGCTTTTTTCTTTCTTGCCTCACAGGTCATGCTTTCTAGCCCTTTAATCAGTTTTCTCACTCTCCTCTGAACTTTCTCAAGTTTATCCACATCCTTCCTGAAATTTGGAGGCCAGAACTAGACACAGTACTCCTGTCAAGGCCTGATCAGTGCAGCATAGAGCAGAAGAATTACTTTTCACGTTTTGCTTAAAATACTTCTCTAATACATCCCAGAATTATGTTTTGGGTTGGTTTCTTTGCAACTGTGCCACGCCGTTCACACATATTTAGCTTGTGATCCACTATGACCCCGCAGATCCCTTTCTGCAGTGCTCCTTCCTAGGAAGCCATTTCCCATTTTGTATGTATGCAACTGATTGTTCCTTCCTAATGGAGTACTTTGCATTTGTCCTCATTGCATTTCATCCTATTTCCTTCAAAACATTTCTCAGTTTATCCAGATCATTTTGAATTTTAATTCTACCCTCCAAAGCATTTACAACCCCTCCCAGCGTGGTATCATCTGCAGATTTTAACAGTGCATTCTCTGCCATTATCTAAATCACTGATGAAGATATGGAACAGAACCAGGTGTGGAACTGATCCCTACAGGACACCACTCAATATGCTCTTCCAGATTGACTGGGAACCACTAATAACTACAGTCTGGGAAGGGCTCTTTAACCAGTTATGCACCCACCTCATGGTAACTCCATCTAGGTTATATTTTCCTAGTTTGTTTATGAGAAGGTCAGACGACGACAGCATCAAAAGTCTTACCTAAGTCAAGACAGCTATCTAATATGTCTATCTAACTGTCAATCTAACATTCTTATCTGGCCCGCATTACCCTACTATCTGAGCACCGAGCTGTCTTTAACATACGTGTTCTGGAAGATAAAGGATGTTCTATTGCTGCCACCGAACAAATAAGAACTGAAGGTCAGAGGAACTAAGGGCCAGCTTTTTAAAGATATTTAGTTGCCTAATGATACAGACAGGCTCCTAATAAGGGGTTTTCAAAGGTGCCTAAATGTCCATCGAAATCCCAGGGTGTTCTTGGCAATCTCATTAGATACCAATCCACGTCTTTAGGGACTTAAAATAGTTTTTAAAATCCCCCAATTTAAGCAACTTGCTCAAGGACGTCCAGCACCTCTTCGTTGCAGGTAGGTACAGAATCAAGTTAGTGTCCTTATGTCAAAGGGAGCACCTGCCCTGTAGCACCTTGGTCTTCTCTGTCTCTGCTGAGGCTTGCACCACATCTGACGAAGTGGGTTGGAGACCACAAAAGCTTATGCCCAAAGAAATCTGTTAATCTATAAAGTGCCACAGGATTCTCATTGTTATTGTTGTACACAGAATAACACGGCTACCCCTCTGGATAGTAAATAAAAGTAGCTTTTAATTTCTTTGACATCCAAAAAGCAAAGATTTCTGGATGTAGTAACAAGCACTACATAAAAGTAAAATTATAAAACAAAGCTATATGTTGTAAATATACCAGAGCAGTAGCAGCATTAAAATCTTCAAGATTGCTATGTCTGCATGCAGGATAAAATGCACAGCTTCCAGTAACAACAAAAGAAAAATAATTTCTGATGCTCTTCTCACTGCACTGTCTAGTTTGACAAAAAGAAGACTGAGCAGAGCGATGGGAACAGTTTCCAAGTACATGAAAGGTTGGTACAAGGAGAAGGGAGGAAAAGTGTTCTCCTTAGCCACTGAGGAGATGAGATGATGCAGTGAGCTTAAACTGCAGCAAGGGAAGATTAGGTTAGACATCTGGAAAAATTCTCTAACTCTTGGAGTGGTTAAGAAGTGAAGTAAATTACCTAGGAAGATTACTGGATCCATCATTGGAAATTTTTTAGAGCAGGTGAGACAAACACCTGCCAGGGATAGTCTAGACAATAGTAAGTCCTGCTAAGAGTGCAGGGGACTGGACTAGATGACCCCTCAAAGCCCCTTCCAGTCCCTAATTCTATGCTTCTGTGAAAGGAGTGGGATTTTTTTGGAGGGGGAGGCAAGCCTTCATTTGACTGTTCCTTAATTTCTGTAATGGGATCCACTAATTCTGGAAAGATTGAGAGAAATCACAATACCTCAGCATTGTGCCAGATTGCATATTATGTTTGCTGTATGAACCTTTAAGACACAAATGTAGAATGACTGAGACAGACTTCCTTTGCTGTGTATTCCATTCTGGTTGGAGTCACCATCCTGGTAAAAGGATAAATGAGAGCTGAAGAGTACTGGTGCAGCAGAAGATATGTGAGTGAATATAGCCCAATTACTTGTGCTAAACAACCTGTCTGATCTTGTATTTTGCTGTAATACTCTTAGTACTTTTTTGTGTCTGGAAAGCTTCTCTCCCACCAGTAGAAGTTGGTCCAATAAAAAGCATGATTTCACCCACTTTACCTGTCTAGTTCCTGTAACCAATACAGCAACACCAACAGGTCCGTGTGTTAAAAACGAATGAAAGTCATGGTAGTAATTGAGTTAGATCTTCAACACAATGCCTCTGTTTTGTCTTGCAGTTGGTTTCTCTCAAAATCAGTGCATTCTGTGCAAGCAAAGTCATGAAAACTAAACTAGAATGTCATGGAATCACTGTGGCTAATTTATACCCCAGACCCGTTGGGTTCTGGTTGTATACCTAAAGTACCATGTCTTGGAGGCAAGCATTGCAAGTGCTTTGGCAGCGAGGTCTCTTCGATCTTTGTCTTGGTGGCTGCCTATAACCACTCAGAGACTTGACTAAGGGAAAAGGTTTTACTAGGGCAGGTAAGAAAGGGGAAAGGTTGCAAATACCCCAAGTCCAAAGGCTTAATAGTTACTGTTCAAAGTGAGCTATCGTGCAGTGGGGAAGAGGTCAACAGGTAGGGCTGCCAAGTTTCCAATTTCTGAAATAGAGACATGACAGCAGGAGTGCTCGAACTGACCCCTGTCCCGACTCTCCCCACGAAATGCCACCACCTACCAGATTCCTCTTCACCTTTGTCCTTCAGCACTCTGCTCCTCTCCCATCCCTGTCACTTGATGCTCTTCACCTCCCCGCCACCCCGGAGTTAAAGCACTGTGAATGAAGTCACGATATGTTTTGCCTTTATACAGCCATATCCTTTCTTTCTGACAAACAAGAAAACATAAATCACAGGAATCAACCATCCACCTCCCAGAAACGCAGGCATACACATGCACAAAACCTTTCCCCATAAATGAGCATAGCTTGGTCCTTCATAACCCCATCCAGTTTTTGATCCTTACATTCACTTTCTAAAGCCAGACCTTCCTTACATTTATTACACTGCTTAATATTGTTTTAATAAATAAAAGTGATGTTTAATTTCTTTGCTATCCCAAAAATCAAAGACATCTGGACATGGTAAACTCCATCCAGTAGTAAAACCATGAAACGGAGCTACATATTACGTATATATCAGAGCAAGGTGAGAATTCAAATCCTTGAGATTTCAGTAACTGCACAGAGGATAAAATGCATAACTTCCACTAGCTACAATAGAAAAGTCATGCCTAGTGTTCTTCTCACTTTGCTGTTTTGTTTGCAGAAGAGAAGACTAAGGGAAGACACCATAACAGTTGCAAATACATAAAAGGTTATTACAAAGAGAAAGGGCAAAAATTATTCCCTTTAACCACTGAGGACAGGGCAAGAGGCTTAAATTCCAGCAAGGATGGTTAAGGTTGGATATTAGGAACACCACCCTGACAGTTAGGAATTTTAAGCACTGGCGCGAACTTCCTAGCAAGGTTGTGGAATTGCCATCATTGGAGATTTTAAGAGCAGGTTGAACAAAGACTTGTCAGGGATGGTCTAGAAGGGATTCCAACCTTTTTAGGATGAGGCACCATATTGCAATTGTTTTCTCACTTGGGGGCTGGTGAGTAAATATTTTTTACATGCCTGGCCCTGTACAGCCCACACAAGTGCGTTCAGTAGATTTTCAGGCCAGATAAGAGCCCTTGGCGGCTGGATTCTGGCCCACTCTGGGGACAGGACTAGATGACATCTCAGGGTCTGTTCCAGTCTACAAATCTATGAAGATAGTGGGGTATTTTTGATGGGGATTGCCTTCGTGGAGCATGATCCCTTAACTTCTACAGTGGAGCTGCTAATTATACAACAATCGCAAGAAATTATAATATCTCAACATTGTGCCAGGTTGCATAATACAAATTTTTAAGCTAGAATAATAGAATGGCCAAGACACAATTCCTTTATGAATTTACTGGGGAAATTTCAATCTGCTTTTGCTTAAAATGGAGACCCCGTTCATCAAGAGGAAATCTGCATTTTAAGAATGCTTCCAAAGGTAAAAAAGTTCAGCTAATTCTAGCTGAAACCGCAGCACGCTGATTACGAGAGTTATGACTGATGTGTGACTTTAATGGGTTGTGTTGGTGTTTGCTCTTCCTTGGAATCTGAATTACATAAGTTATTATGTAAGCACAAAAGCTTTTCCAAATAGATTCTTCGCTGATTTATTTATAGCAATATAAATCCGCCAGAAGATCTGGAAAAAAGAAAATTTATTAAACTGTTAATGTCAGCTCCCTTCAACATACAAGTTGTTATCAATTCACTACCCTATTTGCTGATTCAACCCTATCTCTCACAACTAGAACCCACCCATTGTGCGTCAGTCATCTTTCTCTGGCTGAGTGGCAGTTTCTCCAGGCAGCAGCAGCCTCTTGGCTTTCCCTTCTGGTAAAGGGATTGACTGAGTTTACTCGGGTAACTGAATTTTAGTGGCCAATCCATACTGCAGACCAAACACTGTTAGGTCCTCTTTTGGTTGGAAACCAGACACCAGGTTACCCTACAAATGGGACCCTTAGTCCCTGCTCAGTCAGAAAATGAGGACATATGGTAGACAAGGGGCTAATGGAAGTTGTAGCCCCCTCTTTTGCAGAGTCATCCTTCTGGGTGTAAAACATGGAAAAAGGAAACAGTAGTGGCTCAGCACTCTCCCCTAAAAGTTGTGTTCCCCTGTAAGTGAAAATGTCTCCTTCCTCTGGCATAGATGGTCACTCAATTGTGTTAGTTTTCTGGCAACACCAAATAATATTTTTTTAATAAATTGTTGCACGTCTGTCCTAGATTGTACCCCTAGTGTGCCCTTGTGCATTGAGACTGGGTGCATCTCTCATCTCAAATGTTCCTCTTAGGCTATGGGTGTGGCGGTACCACTGGTATTGAGGCGGGCGGCCGCCTTTCCTGGTTTTCCCAGGATGGTCCCTTTTTCTTCAGCAGCTCTGACAGAAAATCTGCCCATCTCCCCAGGACGTCAGAGTTTTTTGTCAGTCATCCTATAATGACTGTCCCAGCTACTACAGACCGTGGTGGCAGGAGCCACAGAGTAGCAACACCAACAGAGAAGGAGCCCTGGCTCTGGGCTTTCTAGAAGCCATGGTGATAGCGCAGTTTGGGAGCAGTGAGAGCAAAGCAGAAGCAGGCGGCCGGCTGTGCCCAGTCACCACTGTGTACGTACTGGCTGCTGGGGTCGCTGCTGGATAGGAGCAGGGTGAATCCGGCTGGCACCACATCTTGCTTGGTGAGGTGCAGTGGAGTGTTGGATCAAGCAGTATCGAAGGGTGTATGTGGTAGGGTGTGGGCGTAGGAGGTGGCTCTCTCCATTTTTTTTACCTCAATGGCGACAACCCTAGCTACAAATGCAGGGCGCAGTCTGTAAATTGCACCCACCTTCTAGGCATGACCGCAACCCACAAGAAACAAACAAATCCTGCAGACCACAACACTAGATGGGGGCAAATGTATCTTGCAAGACAAATGGTGAATAGTCTCTGTGAGGCAAGCAGGGCTCCAGTCCCACAGGGTATGCCTACATTAGGAAAAGTTTGTTTGAATTTATTAATTCACACTAATAAGTTTGAGTTTACTTTGAACTTAAACTTAGTTTGAATTAACAACATGGACCTATTCGAACTTGTTAGTCCACGTTGTTAATTCAAACTGACTGCCCATAGTTTGAACTCATTAAGTTCAAACTAAGGGTTAATCCTTTTCTACATCGTCCTTAGTTCAAACTAATGATCGAACTAAGGGCTTAGTTTCAACTAACCAGCAGGTCCTACTAGTTCAAACTAACCTTTCATTAGTTCGAACTAAGGAATTCCTTAGTCTGAACTAACGAACACCTAGTGTAGACAGGTACTAAGTTAGTTCGAATTAAGCCTCCTTAATTCAAATTAACTTGCAAGTGTAGACATACCCACAGCATCTCAGCCCCAGGTTGAGCATGCCAGGCTGGCTCTCCTGAAAACAGCAACTTCAAGTTGGTCCCTCAACCTCTCCAGAGGTGTAATCTGCAGAAGTTCCTCAGCAGCTTTCTGGGTAATCAGCCCCTGCTCATTGAAGTTAGGCAGCTCTGGTCCGTAGCTCTTCTTCCCTCCAAGGGCACATCTACAGTGAACACTAAACCCCAGCTAGGACTCAGGGTTGAGCCCACAGCCCCCTTCCTCCAACACACAAATCTGTCTGACTCAGGTTAGCAAGCACTCAGGATCCAGTCCTAGAAACCTGTTCGGTGTGTGCAAGAGCCAGTCCCACTGGGACTCAGTGCCAAGCTTGCCATGTTGCAGTGTGGACAGAGCTGAAGCTGGACATGTGTGACAGAAGGCCTGCGTGGTGTAGCAAAGAGCCATTACCAAGGTGGAGAGACTCAGGTCCAGTAACTGAAAGGGTGGATGCTCAAGCCAGTGTGGAACGTGCACAGGTCTGGGTGTCACAGACGCAGGTTTACAACGCCATTTAGACATACCCTGAGTGCCGTCCAGCACTCAGGGTGGCTCCTCCCTTCACACCACCTACCTGTCACCAGACTTGAAAACTCTTACAGGTGCTCAAAGCCGAGGTGGATTGCACCCAGTGGAGTTCTTTATCCCTTTCCTGACTGGGATGGGGAGCTGTCCGACCACAAAGACCAACTGAAAGAATTTGTCAGGCATTTTTCCATTTGAACGCACCATTTTGAAACAGAAAGTTGTTTTGAATAACAAAAACTGATTTCAGTTTAAAAATCTCAAAACTACACAAGGATATTTTAATAATTTATTTAAGATTTTTTTTGCAACCAGAATAATTCAACAAAGCCTATAAAAATCTGCAAAATGTTTCAGTGTCATCCATCTGCATTCTTTACCAAATGACATTTTGCCTTAAAATTTCACACAGTTAAGTCAGCTGGTCTACTGCACCATCTTTGTTTCTCAAAAACATCTCTCCACTGTCTTATCAGCTGCTACTTCTGACCCCAGGAACTGATGTCACAACTCACTGTGTTGTCTGGATAAATTAGATCACATCTTCTGGGGAGGGACTGTATCATACTTTAAAGCAATAGCACCATGCAAGCATCTGAAGCCATAAATAACAATCACAGTGCGGCCAAGTAAGGATTGTATTACCCCAAAGCTGATAGTCTGAGTTATTTGTGAGCCCTTTTGTTTTACTGGAATGGGAAAGGAGCTAGTGGAATCTCGGCATCATTGGTGCAGTTCAGATCTACTGGTTCAGCTGACAGAGCCAGGTGCCCTCAAACCCCAAATCCTTAGGGGTCTAGCAGCATGTCTGGAGTACCATGTCTCAGAGGCAAGCACTGCATTGTTTCAGTGGTGAGACCTTTCAGGGTCTCACACTGGTGGCTGCCAATAACCACTAGACACATGGCTGAGGAAAAAGCTTTTTCTAGGGCAGGCAGGAAAAGGGAAAGATTGCAAATGTCCTAGGCACAAAAGAGGCTTAAAAAGTTACCGTTCAAAGTGAGCAGTAGGGGTTCCAGTTGGGTCTCTAGGGCCCTCTCCAGAACATCCACTCAAATAAACACACACTTGTGGGTTTCCAGGCCAGACTCAATCTTTCTCATGGAGCCCCAGTGCTCTGCTTCCCTACCCAGTGGCAACTGCTCCCTTGTAAGCCCCAAAGAAGCCTGCCCCCAGCTGTACCTGGACGCAATGTAACCTCTAAGCTGCACGGCCGCACAGCCCCCACCGCTGCCTGGTGCAGAGAACACTGCCAGCCATGCATGGAGAGCAGCTGCACTCCCTGCCAAGCTGGAAAACAAAGTCTTCTGGCCAGCTGAAAGCAACTCTGAGCCGGGAGTTTTTGAAAACTTTCCCTTTGAGTAAGGTCTCACTGAGCATGCACAGAGTCTTTGAGCATGCTCAATGAGAGCTCCTCCAGCCGGAGGAGCAGCTGGGGGCCAAGCCACACTGCTCCAGAGGCCAGGCAATGGGGCAGGAGTGGGGTGATTGGGGACAGAGCAGGGGCAGCCAGCCGTGAAAGGGGGCAGAGGGTTGGAAGAAAGACTGATGGGTGCTGCCAACTTTCCAATTTCTGAAATACAGGCAAGATGGCAGGAGTGCTGAAACTGACCCTGCCAAGCCTCTTCCTTCAAGACCTTGCTACCTGCCAGCTTTCTTTGCCCCCGCTCCCATCGCTTTCTGCTGTGACCCTTCCCCACTGCTCCATCTTCTCCACCTCCCAAGGATTTAAGCAAAGTGCATGAAATCACTGTTTGCTTTGCCTTAATATGTCCATATACTTTCTTTCTGACAGAAAAGAAAACATAAATCATGTGCACCAACTCTCCACTTCCGAGAAATGCAGGCACAAACACACATGTAGCTTTTCCCCATAAATGAGCCTCTTTCATTGGAGGCCTATTTGGTCCTTCATAACCCACCCAAAAATTTGACCACTCCGTGCCTAGCCTTTTCGAAAGCCAGACCTTCATTACATTTATTGCTAAGTAATGTCTTAATAAATAAGAGTAGAGTTTAATTTCTTTGGCATCTAAAAAATCAAAGATTTCTGGATGTGGTAAAGTCTACATAGCTGTAAAAATATGAAACAAAACTCTCTAAAGCAAAAATATATATGGTATAAACACTTGAGCAGGGTTACCATTTGATATTTACACACAGGGTAACCTGCATAATTTACAGTAGCAACAAAGGCAAGTCAGGGCTGATGCTTTTCTCACAGCACTGTTTGGTTTGAAGAAAAGAAGACTAAGAGAGGAGAGGATAACAATTTTTCAAGTACACAAAAGGCTGGCAGGAGGAGGAAGGAGAAAACTTGTGCTCCTTAGCCACTGAGGGGAGGACGAGATGTAATGGTAAACTGCAGGTATGAACTTAAATTACAGCGAAGAGGGCAGTGAGGGGTAGGTTGGACATTAGCAGGGTTTAAAGTAAGCCAGAACACCCTGGACCGCTGTTCCGGGTCCCACTATTTTTAGAGGCTATGTGTTCTGGGGCCTCTAAAACTAGGATGTGGAGCTGCAACGCTGCGTTCCGGGGCCCACAATTTAAAAATAGCAGGCCCTGGAATGTCGAGTTCTGGTTCCACATTCTATTTTAAGAGGCCCAAATGCTGGGCCCCTAAAGTAGCAGGCCCTGGAGAAGCATTCTGCTGCGTCCCACCAGGCAGGGCCAGGGGACAGGGGCATTGCTGAGGGGTTCCAGCCTCACCCCAAACCCCTCCCATTCCATGCTCTGCCCCCAAGCTGGGATCTGCTGCCTCTGCCCCAGCTGCACCTCTGCCCAGATCCAGGGCCTACCGCCCCCTCAACCACACCGCCACCAGTGTGTGTGGGGGGGCCTGGGTTCCGGGGGGGGGGGGTTTGGGGGGGGGGGGGGGGCACTGGCATGGGAGGGCAGGAGCTTGGGTCTGGGGGGCCCACCCACTTTGAAGAGGGGCCCACCAACGTGGGAGGAGGGGCCCACCAGCACGGGAGCATTCCAGGGCCACCCAAATTATACTTTAACCCCTGGACATTAGGAAAAGCTTCCTAAATGTCAGGGGGGTAAGAACACAAATAAATTGCCTCCAGAGGTTATGGAATCTCCATCACTGGAGACTAAAAAGTAGGTGAGACAAACATCTGTCAGGGACGGCCTAGACCAGAGGTTCTCAACCACTGTGTCGGGACACATCACTGTGTTGCCATACATTGGTAAGTGTGTCTCAGAGAGCTGGGGAGATGGCTGGATTCAGCCTGTGGGGGGAAGTGGTTGGATGTCCTCTAGGACGTTTTATCATGACCAAATGTTTCTTGACCCACAAAAGGCTGAGAATCACTGGTCTAGAGCAGTGGTTCTCAACCTTTTGCAGGTCACAACTCACTTGGTGGCTTACTCTGCACTATACCATCCTATCTGCCCCGAGCCAAATCCAGCCCCTGGCCTGGCTCTCCACCACACACTTACCACCATGTGATGACCGTAGTCTGTCCCAACACCATTGTTGAGAACTGCGCATCTAGATAATACTTAATCTTGCCATAAGTGTGCAGGACAGGACTAGGGGACCTCTCCAGGTCCTTCCCAGTCTATGATTCTGTGAAGAAGGTAGGGTCTTTTGTTGTGGGAGTGGAAGTTGCCTTCATTGATCACTACTTCTTAATTTCTGCTTTGGATCTGCTAATTCTGAAAAGATTGGGAGTCATCAAAAGGCCTCAGCATTAGGCCAGGCTGTGTATTGTGCTGGCTATACAGTATAATAGGAACATTTAAGATACAATAATAAAATGATGGAGACAGGGTTCCTTTATGAATTCACTGTTGCCATTTCAGTCTGCAGTTGGGTAAAATGGAGACCCAGCTCAGCAGAAGGAAATTTACCTTTCACGAAAGTTGCCCTAGGTTAGCAAATACTAGCTGAAACCACAGCACTCTGAATTTACTACAGTTATTCATGATGTATGACAATGGGATGCGTTGGCTTTCTCTTCCTTGAGATCTGAATTACATAATCTATTATGCAAGCACAAAACAAGGTTTTAAAATAAATTCCTAGCCCATTTATTTATAACAGTATAAATCTGCCAGAAGTTTGAGGGGGGAAAAAGTTTTACTAAGCTATGAATGTCAAGGTGGCATGAACTCAATACTAGATTTGCTGACTAACGCCTGTAGAAGCTGGGTCACCGGCAGTTCATGCTCGCAACCTCCCACTGACCTGCAGCTCTCCTGCAAGCAGTGGCAGCTGCTCTTCCTGGCAGGCAGGATGATTGTGGTTACTCTGGTGATCGGATTTTTAGCCTGTGGTCAGCGGTGCTGACTGGACACTTCAAGGTCTCCTTTTGAACAAACTATTTGATTGCAGATCAGACTACCGGCAACCCCACTGCTGGGATCAAGCCGTATCAAAAGGTGTATGTGGCAGGATGCAGGGGCAACCCTAGTTAGGAATGCAGGGTGCAGTCTCCTGCTTGTAAACCATACCCACCATCTAGGCATGACCACAACCCACAAGAAACAAACAAATCCCACAGACCACAACACCAGATGTTGGGCATGCATATCTTGCAAGGCAAATGGTAAATAGACTGTGAGGCGAGCAGGGCTTCTGCCCCTCAAAGCTCCAGGCTGAGCCAACCAGGCCAGCTCTCCAGAAAATAGCAAAATGAAGACATCCCCTCAACCTCTCCTGGGTGTAGTCTGCCGAGGCTCATTAGCAGCTTTCTGGGTAAGTAGCCCCAGGGCATTTCTACACTGCACACTAAGCCCTGGCCCGGACTCAGGGTAGAGCCTATGCCCCCTCTCCACCCACACACAAATCAGTCTGACTCAGGCCAGCAAGCATCCAGGACGCGGTCCTAGAAACCTGCTAGGCGTGCACGAGAGCCAGAGTCCTGCTGTAACACTGTGCCAAGCCTGGCCTGTTGCAGTGAGGACAGAGCTGACACAAGAGACACGTGACAGACCGCCCATGTGGTGCGGTGCAGAGGCATTAACAAGGAGGAGAAACCCAGGTTCAACAACTACAAGTCCAGGCTTACAATGTAATGTGGATGTTCAAATGCCAGTGTGGAGCACCATGTGCACAGGTCTGGGTGCCACAAAACCTACCTGCAAAGTAGGCATGCCTTGCATGCCCTCCAGCACGGAGCAGGGATCCTCCCTTCTCACCTCCTGCCCTTCACATGGCTTGAAAACCTCCGCAGGTGATCTAGGCTGAGGCAGGCTGCACCCAGTAGAGCTCTTTAATCCTTTTGTGACTGGGGTAGGGAGCTGTCTCATCACAAAGACCTATAAAGGAACCTGTCAAGAGGTTTCTGCACCTCACAAAGTGACAAAGACATAGTTTCTCTATGAATTAACCATTTTGAGGCCACACCAATAGCTTCTTTGCCACTGCAATCATTTAAAAACATTTTGGATAGATCTTTAAACAAACTTAACGGACACATTGAAGCAAAGTTGTTTGAATCAAAAAATTTAAAATGTGTCAGTTAGAAGTTCAAAACAACATATGGAGGATTTGGGGGGGGGGGATTGTTTGTTTTTTACAACATCATTATTAAGGGTTTTTTCCCCCCAAAAAAGAACAATCTAGCAAAATTGACACAGATTTACAAAATGTTTCAGTGTCACCCATCTGCATTCTTTACACAAAGATGTTTTGACTCCAAATTTCACACAGGTCAAGTAAATTGGCATCCTGCATCATGGGCTCTGTCTTACCTGGGTATTCTTTCCATTCAGGAAACAGCATTTTTGATGCATTAAGCTCAATGCATTTGATCAAGTTGATCCCAGTGGCTTTGGTCTCTTTACAAATCTGGCATCCCTCCCCCAGAATCGATGGAGGTTTTAATATCAGCATTTAAAATCCTGAGATGCACAATCCAGGCCTGCTGATGAATGCAGCCTGGTCCCTGCAATCTGTATGTAACCCTTCTGCCAGGCAGAGGCGATAGCAGGAAAGGGCCAGGTTCTGCAGGTAGGGGGTTCCTATCAATGATACAACATCAAACCAGCTCAAGCCCCAACTCAGCCTCCTGGGAAATCACGTACTATTCCCCACGTGCCCTAAAAGGCAATACTTCCCCTCTTTCAAGCACAAGTCTGAGTGTAGCACATAAACCTTCTAATAATAATAATAAATATAAAAGGGGAAACAGTGCAATGCAGGATTCACAAGCCAGTGAGCAGAACCCACCCCACCCCAGTGTACAAAGGGTGTGTCCTTCACTTCTCCCTTACCCCCGTGCTGACCATCACACTTTTAGGGTCCACCTCATGGCAGGGGAGGGTCCTCAGCCAGTCACCTCCAGGTATCTCCTAGCACCTATGGCTATGCCTAGACTAGAGGACTCAGTTAAGTCTACTTAATAAGATCAACTTAAAATTGACTTTAAAAATCGACTTAGAGGGTACGTTCACACAGCACTCTTATTTCGAAACAACACAGGTTGTTTCGAAATAAGAAATGCACTGTTCACACGAAGCACCGTTGTTTCGAAACAACGGAACCCGCTGTTTCGAAACAACAGTGTTGTAGCAATACAACTTAAACCTCATATGGGGACTAAACAACGTTGTTTCGAAACAATTGTTTTGAAACAATGCCATCTGAACATGTTGTTTCGAAACAACAGTGACTCATTTTGAAATAACTGCTGTCTGAACCTGGAGGCACCTAAAAGCTCTAGGTGTTTTTTTTTTTTTTACAAGTAGTAAGTCAGAAATTTAGCTGCCATGACTACTGCACCTAATATATATAAAAATAAACCCCAGTTAAGCCATATTTTAAGTTCATTTATAAATTTTATCTGATCAAGAAATGGTACAGCAAAAAATGCCCAGTCCCAAATCTACGTAGATAATGACAACATGGATTTAGGCCACTACAAATTAAAAAGAAATTTAAAAGTTTAATGTAGTTGGTAACTATGTGCTTTACTTTCTGCATTTCTTTAAGTACAGACAGTGTGGAAAAAATCAGTTCTACTTGTAACTTTCAGTGTCCTAGTAAGTGTTCCAGTATTTGGGTTGCAAACTCTGCACAGGAATCTTGGTCTAAGAACTATTTTCCATCAGATACATCTCCTTTTTGAAAGGGTTTTGGAATCTTTTTTGTGGTCTGTGGTTTATAGTTTTGTGGTTTTAAAAATAAAGTCATAGGTGCTGGAACTAAGGGTGCTGGGACGCAGCACGCCCTGGCATGAAGTGGCTTGCATTATGTGAATAGCCAGAACACTGGCTGGGTGATCTCTAAATTATTCCTGGCTATGATATTTTTAAAGATCTTTTCATTGTGAAAGAAATTTTCCAAGTATGCGTTGTAACTTGGTCATCTTTCACCTATAGACTCATAGACTAAGGTCAGAAGGAACCAATATGATCATCTCGTCTGGCCTTCTGCACAACATAGGCCACCAAACCTCACCCACCCACTCTGGCAATAAATCGCTATCCTATGACTGGGTTATTAAAGTCTTCAGATCATGATTTAAAGACTTTAAGATACAGAGAATCCATCAGCAAGTGAGCCACGGCCCACACTACAGAGGAAGGTGAAAAACCTCCAGAGCCCTAGCTAATATGCCACGGGGAAAAATTCCCTCCCACACCCACCATGACCCAAAATATGCAATCAGTTAAACCCTCAGCACGTGGGCAAGTCTCACCAGCCAGTCACCCAAGAAAGAACTGATGCTGAACTACAAAATTAAAATGAACATTTAAAAATGTATTTTTAAAAAGTATGCACATTAATTAAAAAAAGAGGGGTAAAATTAATGATGGCTGAAAAAGTGAAAATACTCATTTTTTAAAAACACTTTAAAAAATCACTATCTAGATTGTAATTAAATAACAAATTAGCAGAATAAATTTATAATTTTGTAGCCAAATCTTACAATTTTTATATAGGATTGGGTTTATGTACACTAAATGTTTTATGTGAATGATTATAATAAATAAAAAATAAGTGAGAAGAAGGTTTCTGGCATGTAGCTATAAATTTTAAAAAGTAAATACCGAGTCTCAATGAAATTCACTGAATTACTCAAATTCATAAGACCCTGGCACCCTCAAATTATTAAAGAGTAAGTAGAAAAGAAGCTTAAAAAGTTACTTACCAAAAATAGTTAAAAAAGAAAGCATACATCTCACAGACAGCTACAGTGGCTGTGTGAGGACAGCACCGCATTAGTACGTAACACCTTATACTGACCTATCTGGTAATCTGAGCAAACCAAAGCCAACTGCAGACAATAAGAAAATTCTCACATGTGGGATTTAAAAATGGCTACATTCTAAAGAATTTTTAAAAATTAGACTATTGGAAAACTTTCTGTTATTCCGCTGCATCAGTTGGTGTCACACAGAGCTTGCTCCTTTTGTCTTAGCAGGTCAGTGAGAAATTGATGGGCAGATGATGAAATCTGCAATTCAGACAAAGCACAGATCCTAATGATATTTTGCCTTGATGAGCCAAGACTGAAAAGTTCTGAGGCTTCCAGCCCTGCTGACTCTGCTAGATGAGAACAATTTCTATATTCTTCTATATTTTCATTTTTGTCCACCGAGTTGAGGACAGATCCCCTTCTTGCTTGGGGCCCTAGGTGGTAGCTAAAGCTAGCACTGTCACTTTCCCTTTGTTGACAAGCAGTACAGTCAATTGCTTGACTACACTTTGGTTCATTATGAAACCCAAGCAAGAAACCAAACCCCAGGCATTAATTAATTTTATTGTTACATGTCAACAGGGAGGTAAAGGCTCTGTATGATAACAGTTTTCAGGAAACCAATTTGCACAGGGTTGTTAAATTCACCTGACACATCAGTCTTTCGAAGTGGCACACCTCACCGAGGAGCATTTATTGGATGATTTTACAAGTTACATAACTTTTTACATATTACTAAAATCCAACCCATTTGTTTATACCAGTTCCTTAAGTTGTTGTTCTTAACTTTACCTTCCTTATCTTTGTTTTGGATACTAACATTCAAGGTACTGGCCCATGAAGGTACCTCCCCAGTTTGCACTAAGCCATAGAACAAATACATCTTGATTTGGAGAGGTTTCCTATCTGCTTCTGCCAAACACAGAGTTGCTCCATTGCAGAGTGCAGTGGGATAAAGCTTAGCATGACTGAACAAAACTCTGAGGAAAAGCACATGCCATGTCGTCTTTTATACCAGCCAGGCATGCATGTAACGTGCTATGTGCTAACCTAACGTACAAGTGTTAGCTAACGCATGGCATTCCATAAATCTGCCACAACCACCCCTTCCCTCTGCCCATCTCTATCCAATCCACCTCAAACAGACAGGCCTCACAGAATGCCTCGAAAGCCAGTACTGGATGGTTGCCTCATACTGATAAAGTCTCGTCAATGCGCATGCTCAAAGACTACAGCTAAAAGATAGTTTTCCTTTCCAATATGTTGTTTGTGTAGCAAGAGAAGGAAGGAGTGAGTCAAGAACCTCACCCTGATGTGGACCTTCATCATCACCAACTTCTAGCTATCAAGCCCACCTGTGACATACCAGAAAAGCAATCCAGTCCTGGCTCCTCCGTTAGAAAACCAGCCCCAAACCTTCATGAGGCACCTCAAAAACCTAAGTAATGATGGAGCGATTAATGCATACATGCAGTGGAAGGTTAATCTGGCCATAAGAGGTCAATTAACCTGGAGGGTACACCACGATTAATAAGAAATAAAGGCCCACTGAGGGAGAGCAGGGTTAATTTCTGCAAAGAGGGAGTAGAAATATATTGGAAGGGAAGGAGACACAAAGAAATGGAAGAAGAGACTAATGGAACCATAGAAATTCTGAACTGGGAGAAAGCTTGATACGTCATCTAGTTCAGTCTCCAGCACTGAGGCAGGACTAAGAAGAATCTAGACCATCCCTTACGAGGGTTTGTCCAGTGACGGAAATTTCACATGAGCTTTCGTGGGAGAAGATCCCACTTCCTCAGATGCCTCGAAGATGGGCATCTGAGGAAGTGGGATCTTCTCCCACGAAAGCTCATGCAAAAAATAAATCTGTTAGTCTTAAAGTGCCACACAACTGCTTGTTGTTTTTTTACTGGACTAGACTAACACAGCTATCCCTTTGGAAATTTCACAACCTCGTTTGCTAATTTGCTCCAGTGCTTAACTACCCTGACAGTTAAGAAGTTTCCTAAATGCCCAACCAAATTCTACCTTGCTGGAATTTCAGCCCCTAGCCTTTTGTCCTGTCCTCAGTGGATAAGAACATTTTATCACCCTCCTCTTTATAACAGTCTTTTACATACGTGAATACTGTTATGCCTGTCCCCCAGGGCCGTAACCACACCAGGGCCAATGGGGCTTTGCCCCAGGTGCACCGGAGCGGCTCAATAGAGCTGCTCTATTAAAGGGTGCATTTTGTGGCACCAGTCCCAAGCATGGCTAATTGCAAGGGGTGCTTTACGATCAGAACACACCCCGGGTGCTGAAAGAGCACTTTATGGCTTTGCTGTTCCCTGCTTCATTCTTCCCTTCTCCAAGCTAATCAATCCCAGTTTTTTTCCATTTTTCTTCATTAGTCATATTTTCAAGATCTTCAATCATTTTTGGTGCTCTAATTTGTCCATATATTTCCTGAAGCATGGTGTCCAGGACTGGACACTGCGCTCCACTAGAGGCCTTAATGATACTAAGTAGAGAAGAACTACTTCTCCTGAATAGCTTACAACTCCTACGAATACATCACAAAATGATTGATTTTTTTGTCAGCAGTGTCACATTGTTGTCTCTCACTGAATGTGTGGTCCACTATAACCACCCCCCCGATTCCTTTTCTGCAGCACTCCCTACTAGCCAGTCATTTCCCACTGTGCATGGGACTCTCTCAGATGCAAACAAGAAATAATGCTGAGGAGAGTAAAGCAAAGTGGATACTCGAAGGCGAGCTCGAAGCCTAAGTGGAGACAGTCACAGCAGAGTTAGAACCTGCCTGAGCATATCTCCCACTGAGCAGTGAGGTTAACCAAGAGACAGAAGGATGTGGTTAAACAGGAAGACAGCTCAGCGTAGCAGAGGCATGCCTGCAGCGAGGTACGTGACAGCTGAGTCCAACTGCATAAAGGCTCAGAGGCCTCGGAAGAATTCTCTAAAGCGATCCAGCTAGAAGGCCAGAGCACATCTAAGGCTCGAGTAGACAAAGAAGGCAGAGGGAAGCTGAGGTAAGGGTCTGAACTGCTCCAGCTAGACAAGAAAGGAGTGTGTTGGGGTAGGCAACTTTGCCCGTTCCCAAATATTGCCACTGAGAAAATAGTAAAAAAACCAAGGAAATCATGAGAATTCTCAGGGTTTGATAATTATGACTTTTTAAAGTGTGGTAGCACCTAGAATTCTTGCTCATGAACCAAGACTCCACTGTGCTAGGCGCTGTACAAACACAACACAAAGGCAGACCCTGTTCCCAAAAGGCTGCCGCTGTGTATGAGACAAGAAACAAAAGGTGGCTACAGACAGCGCGGAGCACCAGAAAACCACTAAGACAGTAGGAACAAGAAGTTCTGGGGCACTGTTAAAGACTAACAAAATTTTTTATCACATGAGCTTTTGTGGGCAGAATCCCACTTCATCAGATGCATGAATTTAAGATAATATTGGCTGCCGCCACAGCACGCCAGCTGTCTGACCATGGGAAAAGTTTCTGTCAAAGGAGAGATTTTAATGGTTGTACTGCAGGAAAGGAGGAACTCCCATTAATTTCTATAGCGGTTACTCATAATGCCACTCATGACGAATTGGCTTCACCAAAAGTTTGACTTTGCTGGTGGATTCTTCACAGAACTTTATGTATTGAGTGCAGCACTAGCTGTTGGTGACTCCATCTCAGAGCAGCAGCAGTGCTAATCAAAGACTAGCACATCAGGCTCATTTTAACCCTTTGTCTGGCCTGATCATGGGGAAGCTTCATTCCAGCATGCTGACGCCAGGCTGGAAGTCAGGACCCCAGGTTCCCTATACACAGTTCTGCCACCGATATCCCATGTGACCCTAGGCAAGTTTCTTACTCACTCTGTGCCTTCATTTCCCCATCTGTAAAAAAAGGGGGTTCAGTCCTACCCTTTGAAAACTACAGAGAAAAAGTGTAAAATCTCTTTAAAAGTAGCTTTCACACACACAAACAGAAACCAGGCAAGTCTTTGCAGGCTGACTCCAAAATGCAGCTGTAGGGCCGGGCCATTACTCTGCTGTGATTGTTCAAAATGCACTGAATCCAAAATGAAGACCATTCATCTGGCTGAGACTGATGGATATGTTTATTGTTTCTATTTTACTGGGATAGGCTGAATTTATTTTCCACCCAGGCACTTTTACAGCATACGTTAAAGAGCCATTTCTGAACACAAATAGCTCCCCCCTGCTTGGATTAATGCCTGCCGTCTGACGCACAAATTTTCTGTGTGTAGTTTTTCAGCACTTCTTAAGCCAGTGGAAAATTAATCTTCACTGGGGTGACGGCTCTGCTGAGCCAAAGCTTCGCAAACAGGTCATATTCAGCTTGGAGAGACGGACAATGATGAAGAATGAGATCGATCTCTCTCTCTCACACACACACACACACACACACACAGAGTCTCAGACCCACTTCAAGGACAATCCTGAAAGCACAAATAGGGAGCAGGTGATTTTGAGATGACGATCAAGAGTTTGGGCAATAGAGGGGGAAGGCTAATGGCATTGTCTGAAGTCTACAAGGTACACCATAAAAACGTGTTGTTCTCGTTTTATCAGTATCTTTAACCTTGTTTTCTTGCTGGGACAGAAGCAACATCCCACCCTTCCAGGGCCAATGTGCACATGTATATTAATGGTACTTTACATAGTGCCCATTGCCACAGCATCTGAGCAACTTCAAGGTGTTTAGTCTCTCGGCGCCCTTGTGCAATAGGGAAGTTCTGTTCACCCCATTTCCAGTTGGAAAACATGGCAGAGAGAGAAAGTAAGTGATTCACTCAAGAGCACAGAAGAAATTTGGGGCCAGGCCAGCACCTCCAACACTAGCCCCTGCTTTTCCACTTCTCCCTCTCATCCTTCCATTTCCTTCTCTCTCTTCCTCTTCATTTGCTCCTACAGCCCATTCCATAGCCCTATTTCCAAAGTCTCTCACTTTTGCCCTCTGGAAGGCCTGGTGCCCCTTGCTCATCCAAGTACCGCCTGGAGTCTAACACACATGGCCTTGCTCACATAGGATATAACCCCATAGCCACGAGCTCTTGGCTAAAACCATATAAAATACAGCTAGTCCTCACTTAGTGACCTACTCGTTTAGTGACCCCTCAGAGTTATGACCGGCTCTCTGATGAGTTGGTATTATGGTGATGTACGAGAACTTGCATCAACTCTCTCAGATTACCTATATTTACAGTACACTATGCAAACTAAGTTCAGTACATTAGAGCTTAAAACATTTAAAATATATATGAAAAATGTTATAAATGATGCAAAGGTGACATTAAAACTATCTACCGATGGTTGAAAAACCCACTACCAGTAAAGTACATTATGCCTGAAATACCGGTAAGGGCTGCTCCTTGTTTAGTGACCAATTCGTTTATCAACCGGGTTTCAGGAACGGAACCTGGTCACTAAGTGAGGACTACCTGTAATACCATTTTGTCTGTTCTTTGGCATGGACAGGTGCATCTTGCTCATAGATGGGGCAGATGGCAAGGAACTGCACAACTTTGGGCATAAATTTTACTCCTCAGCTTTGTCTGTCTGGTCTGCACAGAATAGTTCGGCATTGGAGAAAATGAAGCCCACATATAGCCAAGGCTGCAGACAAAATCCTGGGAGCAGACCATCTATCTTAACAAGCAGCATTGTTGTTGTTTATTATTTGCACTGGTCACTGAAAGCCACATGAAATGTACAGTTGGGTATGTTAAAAAAAAAGCCAAAAAGAGCTGAGAATTTAAAAATAGGATGGTAACAGATGGCAAATCCTGGTGATGGTTGACTCCAGGGATAATCTAGCCAAAAAGAGCCCTCAGCCAAGTCTCACAGCTACTGCCTTCACTCTGACACAACAGATGGTTTAGGCTTCAAGAGAAGAATCCTGTAACCTTGGTGTAGCTCCTAGAGATCCCAGTCGAATTTCATCATAGAAGGTGCAGGGTGTTAATGTGGGACCCAGGAGTCCATGCTCTGCCATATGCTTCCTATGTCTCTTGAGCACGTCACTGCAGAAAAAGATTTCAAGAGCAAATAAGTGGCCTAGGAGCCTAAATCACTTTTTCAGAAGTGACTGATTTAGGAGCATAAGTCCTGGCTGTGAACATTCCTGCCTTGTTTCCCACGTCATCCTCACTGCAGGTAACCAGTCCTGGTCTCTGGCTCTTCCTTCTTACTTCAGTTCTGGCTCTATCCTGGACTCTGCCTCCAGCTCTCACCCTGGGCTCCAATTTCTGACTCTTGCTCCAACCACTAGGCTGTAAAAGGTAATTTGACTTCAGGCTTCCCATGGTTTGAACTGTCGTCAGAGATGTGACTGGGGTGGCTAGCACCTCCGCTTAATATGTGGACGGTCCTGGGTTCAAGCCCCGGGGGGTTGGACTTGATGATCTCACAAGGTCCCTTCCAACCCTATGATATGATTGATTTGATTGACATCAAGATTTCAAAGAGAAACAGCTGAACTCAAATGAATATGCAAACTAAATTCTGTGAAAGCAGGATTAAACTGAGACTATAGGTTCTTTTCCCATTACAAAAGGTAATTTGACTTCAGCCTTCCCATGGTTTGAACCTAACAACTGCTCTGATTTGCTGTTACTGGATGACCTGATCCTATGTTTTACACCCCCTTGCATTTATTTTCATCCCATTCTGTAAGTTCACCCATTTTCGAAGCATCTGACGAAGTGGGATTTTCTCCCTCGAAAGCTCATGCGAAAAATAAATCTGTTAGTCTTAAAGTGCCACACAACTCCTTATTTTTTTCCTTCCTAAAAAAAAACAAGGAGTCCTATGGCACTTTTAAAGGCTAATAAATTTATTTATCACATGGGCTATATTTATCTATATTTATTTTCGTCCCGTTCTTCATGGTCCCCATCTTCAAAGCATCCAAGGAAGTGGGATTTTCTCCCATGAAAGCTCATATGATAAATAAATTTGTTAGTCTTTAAAAGTGCCCAGGACTCCTTATTTGTTTTGCTGAACTAGACTAACACGGGTACCCCTTTGGAAGAGGTCTTAATGTTCACATTGCCCACCTAACGCTCAAAGGGCTAAACACTTGAGAAACTACCGCTGCCATCACAAGAAAAATTACAGCTTAAATAGACCACATCTCAGTGGGAGATGGGGGACGACTCATACACTCCTCCTCTGCCACTCACAATCACTCAGATCACTTCCCCCTACCTCAATCAAACCACCTTGGTCAAAGAACATCCCCATCGCAACTCTCATTTGAGGAAAAGATTTAGTGTACACTTTAGCTTCTTTTAATGTCATTTAGATGGTGGAAACAAGGACAAGGAGCCAGCCAACCAGCTCCTCGAACCCCATCAGCAAGTGTGTCACTGTTTTCTAGACTATGATAGCATGATCCGGAACACAGCAGAAACTCACTGCAAGCAAGAGGTTTTCAGAACAGCATGCAGAAAGAGAGGCGTGGGGTGATTTAAAAGGCTGGACTGAACAACAGCTATCCAGGAGCAATTAAACCCTGTGAATTTCCCAACTGGATCAGCACAGAGTGAACATAGCACAGACCATGTTCTGTGACTGGAAGCCACAGTCACCAAGATCAGCACCACAAGCTGGCTGACCTAAGGTGCACTTAGATGTTTTTCTGCTCACACTTTAGGTTTCTTATATTTCTCCAGCTGTGTGAGGATCAAATAAATGCACAGGGAAATTGGCAGCCTCGCGTTAGAGCGGTAGCAGAACTCTAAAGAACTCAGCACAATCGCTTTCTTGGCAGAGACTAGCAAGGAAAATTCCACTGCTTTGTTGGATTCACTTCCACACTCCCTCAGAGACCCAGTCGCCCAAGGGAACCAGGCCAAATTTTACAGAACATAAGGTTTTTGCACATTAAAGGAGGAATGTCTTTGCATGTCATTGACATAATTATAGTAGAACACCATGTGATGATTAAAGTTCGGGGGAAAAGAGCAACAAACAGAGTTCAGCTCTCCACTTCAGCCTTGGAAATTTTTATACTGCACACCAGTGCATTGCCAGCAAAGCCACAGGTGGACACGGGCAGGGGAAAGTGTTGGTATTCGGAAGCACAAAATGTTTTTATCCAAATCTGCTCTTGTCCTTCTTTGTGCCGGGACGGGAGTGCACCTGGCTGCCCTCTGCTGGACAGGAGACTTGTGATTACGAGTACAACTTCACGGGTGGTGAAAAATGTACCTTAAAAACCTAGAAGGGTTAGTTCTTAAGGGGTGAACACTGTTGGGGTATCCATGGATGTTATACACTTGTGAGTCTCCCTGCAGGAGCCAAAACCACACAGCATGAGATGCTGCTGTCTTCTCTCAAGGAGCTAGAAGTTAGTTATCTCCACTCTTTCCTCACCGACTGTACCCAGGTGGGCAACGAGTAGTTCCACAAGGCTCCATTCCCCCCATCCAGTTATCTTCAATGTCTATGTCAGGAGCTGCGGGCAGACTAACAGATACCACAGCCTCGACAACGGCTAGGCAATTAGTGAGTTGAGCTCAATGTCTCACGTACCAGCCAATATTGTCTCATCCTTTCCTCATACTTCCTATTGGTCTGCCTCTATCAATCTGTTGTCTCTTGTCTTATACTGAGTTGGGGAAGACAAAGACTGTCTTTTTGTTCTGTGATTGTACAGCACCTAGCACAGCAGGGTCCTTCTCCAGCACTGGGGTCTCTAGATGCCACAGTGATACAAAAAGAAATAAATCACATGAGTTTTTGTGAGAGAAAATCCCACTTTGTCACTGAAGTGGGATTGTCTCCCATGAAAGCTTATGCAATAAATAAATATGTTAGTCTTTAAAAGTGCCACAGGACTCATGGTTTGTTTTGCTGAACTAGACTAACATGGCTACCCCTTTGGAACTTGAAAAAATAAATGTTAGCACTACACAGATGCAGTCGGAGCATCTTTTTGGACTGTAGGCTGTTTGGGGTAGAGATTTTACCTTACCACATATTTTTCATGCTCCTAGAAACAAATCACAGCTACATAAAACAAATGGTTACGTACCTGTTCTGTCACTGTTGTTCTTCAAGCTCTGTTGCATGTATCCATTCCACTTCAGATATGAGTGCACCCAAGGCACTGATGCTGGAGATTTTTTCCTAATAACATGACCCATTGGGCAGCACATACACCCTCCACACACTTACGATAGCAGCCAGAGGTATAAAAAGTAGGGCTGCCTCTGGCTGGCTGTCAGTCGCTTCAGACTAGAATCCACTAGGTACAGACTCCAATGCAAAGAGGATGGTGAGTGGGCCATGGCGTGGACACCAAGCAACACATCTCAAGAAACAACAGTTACAGAACAGATAAGTAGCTGCATTTTCTTCTTCCCCATGACCTCACTTATCCATTCCACTTCAGGAAAGATGAGCAGTTCAGAACAAAGGAGGGTTTTGGAGTCCACCTGAACAAGAATGAGTGCATTACTGTACCAAAACCACTTTGGGGGAAGATAATTCCAATTAGTGAATCAAAAGGAAGTTATGTGACAGGGTACCCACCATGCTCCAACCACAGGTGCTCAGAAGAGAGTAAAGGGATCAAGGTGACTCTGCTGTTCATCAAAAAAAAAGAACAAGAAGTCACGCGGCACTTAAAGACTAACAGATTTGTTTTGCATGAGCTTTCATGGGAGAAAAGCCCATTTTGTCAGATGCTTCGAAGACGGGGGAACTTACAGAATGGAATGAAAATAAATGCAAGGGGGTGTAAAACATAGGATCAGGTCGTACAGTAACAGCAAATCAGAGCAGTTGTTTAGGTTCAAACCCTAGGAAGGCTGAAGTCAAATTACCTTTTGTAATGGGAAAAGAACCCATAGTCTCAGTTTAATCCTGCTTTCACACAATTTAATTTGCATATTAAGTCCAGTTCAGCTGTTTCTCTTTGAAGTCTTGATTGTCCCATTGACATCTCTGAGTACAGTCGTTAATAAATTGTTTATCGAGTGATTAGAAAGATGGAAGTGCTCAACAACTGGTTTTTTTGTTTTGTGATTTCTGATGTCAGTTTTGTGTTCATTTTTTCTTTTGCACAGGGGTCGTTCTGTTTGTCCGATGTATAAGGTGTTGGGGCATTTCTGGCACATGATGGCATAAATCACGTTAGTAGATGAGCAGGTAAATGAGCCTTTGATGTAGTAGCTGGCATGATTAGGACCTATCATGGTATCTATTGTGCATCTGAACTGGAATTAATATGCAAAATAAATTCTGTGAAAGCAGGATTGAATCGAGACTATGGGTTCTTTTCCCATTACAAAAGGTAATTTGACTTCAGCCTTCCCAGGGTTTGAACCTAAACAACTGCTCTGATTTGCTGTTACCGTATGACTTGATCCTATGTTTTACACTCCCTTGCACTTATGTTCATTCCATTCTGTAAGTTCCCCCATCTTCAAAGCATCTGACAAAGTGGGATTTTCTCTCACGAAAGCGCATGTGAAAAATAAATCTGTTAGTCTTTAAGTGCCACACGACTCCTTTTTTTTTGCTAGACTAGATTAACACAGCTGCCCCTTTGGAAATCTGTTGTTCATACTATCACCAGGCAGCACACATGTATGGAGGACACACCTGTTGTTCCAATGGGGCTGCTATGGGGAAATATCTTTGGTTTTGATGCACTGGGTGCATACACAACATATCTGAAAGGGAATGGACAGAGGCAGTCAACAAACAATCACTGTGCCCAGCTAAAGAGCAATCACGGCAGCTCCCATCTGACCCAGTGTCTGCGGGAACCAGCTTCTGGGTTAGAAGCAGCTGGATGAAAGTGAAGCTGGGAAAACCATGGGTGATGTAGTGCTAAAGGGAGACACTTTATAGTGCTGATCGGCATTGCATGATAAGTACCAGTCAGAAATGCAGTGAATGTGCTAAAAATGTGTTTGTTTGCTTTTTTAAGCTTGTCTCTATATCTTCCCCTTAGGGAAAAACCCAGAAACTTCATTTCCTGCCTTTGAATGAGAGCTTGTTCAGCAAACAGTGATTTTCTCTTGCAGAGGAGGGTGCCTAGAAAGTAGCATTGAAAGCTGATGCAACCACGCTCTGTGATTTTTCTCTCTGCAGGTGTCCTAAGTCAGGATTGGTGGGTGAACAGGATGTGTCATGTTCTGTAAGTCCATCAGAAAGCGATTATTAGGAAGATCAGCCACATGTGATGAATAAAACAAGATGGCTTCCATCTTGCTCTGGGACTGGAGACTACGCCTTTGATGGAACTCTCAAGAGGGCACCGATACATCTAGCGGCCAAACATTGGAACTGCAGATAAATACAACAGCGGGCAGACCAGATCATGAAAGGTATGGACTGAATGGTAAAACATTTCAGCCATTTCTTTGACATGCACATTTAGCCTGACATTCAATTTCGGTTCTACAGAGAATTCTTTCCCAGGTGTCTGGATGGCAGATGAAATGCTTGGGGTCTCTCATATTTTGAGTCAGGAAAGAATTTTCCCTGGGGTCAGATTGGCAGACACGTTGAGGGGAAGGAAAGTTGTCTTTCTCTGCAGCATGGGGTATAGATGACTTGCAGGTTTAAACTAGCATATATAGTGGATTCTCTTGTGTTCACACAGCAGTCTTATTTCGAAACAACAGAGGTTGTTTCGAAATAAGAAACGCCATGTTCACATGACATACCATTGTTTCGAAACAACGGGTTCCATTGTTTCGAAACAACAGCGTTGTTTTGAAACAACTTAAACCCCATTTGGTGACGAAACAACGTTGTTTCAAAACGATTGTTTCGAAACAATCCCGTCAGAACATGTTATTTCGAAACGACGGTGACTCATTTCGAAATAACTGCTGTCCAAACTTGCTATTTCGCTTTGAGCATTTTCCTTAATTCGAATTAACATTTTCTTAATTTGAATTAACTTATTTAGAAATAATGCCTTATTTCGATACAAGTTGTTTTGAAACAACTTGTATCGAAATAACCCCCTGTGTGTGAACATAGCCTCTGTGACTTGAAGTCTTTAAACCAGTGGTTCCCAACCTGGGGTATGTGGACCCATGGGGGCACCACAGAGTGGCTCTGGGGGGGCCGCAGAGAGGCTGAAGCTGGGGCCGGACAGCTCCAGGGTCTCAGGTTACGAGAGAGACCCAGGCTTCTGGCCAGCAGGGAGCTGCCCCAGGCTGGGAGTTTTTAAAACTCCCATCCTGAGCATGCTCAGGGAGAGTAGCCTGGGGGGTGACCAGGTGCGAACAGTTCCAGTGGCCAGGTAAGGGGGGGAATGGAGTCTTGGGGGGTTGTGGATGGGGAACCGGGGTGGGTGGCAGAGAGCCAGCCGGGAGGGGGTGAGGAACATGGGGGGGCACGGGGCCATGGCCACGGTAGCACCCATGGATGGGACCATGGTGGCTCCCTGGACAGGGGCAGCTCCCCAGAAGGGGGAGGGGCCATAGGTGCAGGGCTATAGCCACTCCCAGCTCCTCAGCAGGAGGAGGTGGCCATGGCTACCATGGCTCCATGGGCAGGGACAGGGGCCCATGGCCGTAGCAGCCCCCCGGGCAGAGGAAGGGGGTCATAGTCACAGTGGCCCCCACTCCCCGGCAGGAGAGCGGTGCAGAGCAAATTCTGCCTGCGGCAGTGCCAAGCACCCTGGGAGGGGGCCACAAAGGTGTTGTTTTCTGTTAGAAAGGGTTCCCAAGCCTTAAAAGGTGGGGACCCCCTACTTTAAACCATGATTTAAAGATATCAGTAACTCAGCCAGACATTGTGGGTCTCTTACAGGAGTACATGGTAAGATTCTGCGACCTGCAATATGATCATGATGGTCCTTTCTGGCCTTAAAATCTATGTGTCTTTAAACCATGAGCATCACCTCCAGTCACACAGATTCTATAAGCACAATTCTGCCCTCCGTGTAGCCAGATTGCTTTCTGTGAGTTTGCACAGATGTAAGAAAGTGGGGTTTAGTAAACAATGTTGTTGATATTGCACAGGTAAAAAATGAAATTCAGGTAACTGTCTTTCCTATACTGTCAGGACAAAGAGGAATAAAATACCATAAAAATGGGACATCCATTATAAATGGACCATTTTATCATTTATATTATGAGACTGAGAAAGTGAGAGAGAGAGAGAGAGAGAGCAAGCTTTCATATCTATATTATGAATACTCTTTGCTGTGATTTCACTGGTCAGATCTTGTCTCAGACCCCCCTTTTTCTACTATTATTGGAAAACTGGCTAAATCATTGGGCTCAACAGATAGTGATCAATGGCTCAATGTCTATCTGACTGCCAGTAACAAACGGCATGCCCAAGAGGTTGGTGCCACGGCTGGTTTTGTTCAACATCTTCATTAATGATCTGGAGGATGGGGTGGATTGCACCCTCAGCAAGTTTGCAGTCTTTGCAAATGATACTGTGGTGGGAGGAATGGTGGGTACACTGGAGGTCAGGGATAGGATACAGAGTGACCTAGATATTAGAGGTTTGGGTCACAAGAAATTTGATGAGGTTCAACAAGGACAAGTGCAGACTGTAATTAGGATAGAAGAATTCTGTGCATTGTTACAGCCTGCGGACTGACTGGTTAGGTGGCAGTTCTTCAGAAAAGGACATGGGGTACGTCTACACTTAAAGTTTAATCTGAATTAATGAGGATCAATTTGAATCAAATAAATGCATGGCCACACTGGCTTTCATTAACTCGAACTAAGGAATGCCTTAGTCTGAACTGATGAAAGCTACCTCTGAAGTTATAAAACCTAGTTTAACTTCGAAGTGATGGTGAATTTGAATTCATTAGTTCAAATTAACCCAGTGTAGCTGTGTTAATTCGACCTAACTGTTAGTTCAAATTAGCCCGTTTGATTTTCGCTATGCAATAATGCCCCCTACCTAATTCAAACTAGCAAGTGCTGTGCATAGACATGCTAATTTGAATTAGGGCTTCTAGTGTGGCCATGTTAATTCAAATTAACTTAATTTGAACTAATCATTATTAGTTCATATTAATTTCTTTGAATTAAGTAAATTCAAACTAACCTTCTAAGTGTAGACATAGCCCTGGAGGTTACTGTGGGCAAGAAATAAGTAGACTTAAAGTAGACTTTATTAAGTTGACTTAATAAAGCCCTCTAGTGTAGACATAGTCATTTGGAGTGTTGTGCCAGTTTTGGCCCCCTCTCTCCTCACACTACAGAAAGGATGTGGACAAAATGGAGGGAGTCCAGCAGAAGGCAACAAAATGATTAGGGGGCTGGAGCACATGATTTATGCAGAGAGGCTGAGGAAACTAGGCAAGTTTATTCTGCAGAAGGGAAGAACAAGGGGGGATTTGATAGTAGCCTTTAACTATCTGGGCTGTTCTCAGTAGTAACAGGTGACAGAACTAGGAGCAATGGTCTCAAGTTGCAGTGGGGGAGGTTTAGGTTGGATATTAGGAAAAACTTTTTCACTAGGAGGCTGGCAAAGCACTGTAATGGGTTGCCTAAGGAGGTGGTGGACTCTCCATCCTTGGAGGCTTTTAAAACTGTGGCTTGACAAAGCCTTCAGTGGGATGGTTTAGCTGGGGCTCGGTCCTGCTTTGAGCAGGGAGGTGGACTTGGTGACCTCTTGAGGTCCCTCCCAACCCTATCTTCTATGATTCTATGACTGGTATTAAGAAAAAGGTGTATTTTTAATACTCTACACATCATTTAAGCATGTCACAAATCCTTTGGTTATGTGATGGAGTGTCTCTGGATTTTAGAGATGATGCATTGTGTTGCTAGGATCTTTAAAAAAAACAGAGTATAGGTCTGGTTTTCTGAATAAGTGAAAGACATGATGGCATCAGGCCACTGAAAAAGGAATGAGCAAGGTAAACAAGAACAATTAGAAGTAAATCATTTGCTTTTACCTACATTTTTGCTCGAAAACAAAGGTTCAGTGGAGCTCTGATGAATATAGCCCAAAGCTTCTAAGTGAAGTGTATCAGTCTCAGTGGAATGCTCACAAGACAAGAAATCAGTTACAGAGGCTCAGACAAATGCCTAGTAAAACCCATCCCAAATATCTTAGACTGGCGTACAACTAACCCCTGTTTACAAAGAATCATAGAAGATTAGGATTGGAAAGGACCTCAGGAGGTCATCCAGGCCAACCTGCTCGAAGCAGGACCAACCCCAAGACACCTCCCAAAACACAACATTGACCTGCCAAAGACATTACAGCATTTCAGGCATTCAACCAAATTTTAACCCATAGTGACCACAAAGTACATTCTAGCTCAGAGTTTCGAAGGCACGATATTGAATAGCTTGCAGGGAGCAGAACAGGCCAGAATTTTTATTAACATCAATTTTGTTGTTATTGTTTTTCAGAAAAAGGATAGATCTTATTTCAGGTACTTGCGAGCCTTTTCCCTTTCCAAATTTGCTATTTTTCTGAAATATATGAGGGAAATGTCTGATTAAAAAATTCTTTGCCTTTTCTTTTGATTAGTTTTCATTTTGCTGTTTGGTTGGTATGGGGAAAAACACTACTTGCTTGCTTGCTTGCTTGGGCTTTTTTTTCTTTTTTTGCATCGAAAATTTTTAGAAGTCAACCTTGTCATGTGGTCATATTTTTTCAAAATCTAAAAAAAATTGCATTCAAATGTTTTTAATTTCAAAACTGAAAAGTTTTCTTTTTAAAAGTGAAAAATATTTCAACTAAAAAATCCACTGAATATTTTGAAAAAAGAAAAATCAGTCTTTAAAATAGCAGAAATGCTTTAAAAATGTTTGCAAAATTTTATTTTTAGTTTTTGAACAGCTATAGTAGAAAGTTACAATTTTTAGCATGCAAGTTCTGGGAATCTAAAGCAGTGGTTCTCAACCTCTTGCAGGTCACAACACACTTAGTGTGTCGCAACCCTACAGCAGTGGTTTTCAAACTTAGGGTCAGGACCCAGTACTGGGTCGCAGACCCTCATGCACTGGCTTGCAGCACCACAGTTCCTGGCCACTCACAATGCACCACTCCTCCATTGACCTCGCACCTGCCAGTTTGGACGCAGGCAGTTGACAGGAGTTTTCAGTGTGGGATCTCTAAGTTGACTTAACTAGGTCAACTTAAAGTCAACCTAGGTCAACTTAACAGAACCTCCAGTGTAGACATACCCCAAGAGACAGCAGTTGGGTTCACAGAAGGGTTCTTCCAGTGACCTAGATGCATCTACGTAGCAAGTTAGATTGACTTAGTGGAAGGTACACTGGGAGTTAGCTAACTACAGATCTCAGGGGGCAAATTTTTTCGATCTTGAGCCAGGTCGATCTAATTATTAAGTGTAGACCAGGCTTTGTACAACTACCAAATTTCAGCTACCTAGAAAATGCTAGGCAAAATCTTAAAACAACCTGGAAGTGACAGAGATAATTTCAAGTGGTCACTTCAGCCTTAGTTCATCAATACACTTAAACATCCATTTAACTTTAAGTATGTGCTTAAATCCCATTAAAACCCATTGTGCAAATACATAACAATAGACATGTTCCAGAGAGGTCACTGTGTCAGTCTAGTTCAGCAAAACAAACGAGGAGGCTGGTGGCACTTTTAAAGACTCACAAAGTTATTTATCACATGAGCATTCGGGGGAGAAAAATCTAACTTTGTCAGACACTTGAAAATGGGGAACTTAGAGAATGGGAGGAAAATAAATTCACAGAAGGGTAAGTCATAGGATCCGGTAACAGTCTAACCTATGACATACACTTTCCTGTGACTCAGATTTTAAGATTATTCAGTCTGAACAGGCTGAGGTTTTAAAATTATGGTTCCTAACTCACTTCTTGCAGATATCACTGAAGAAGCAAGTCTTGTTTTAGCTATTCTGCATGGGTATGTTTATACTGGAGGCTTAAGTCAACTTAAGCAACTCCCTGACTGCATTTGCTTAAGTTGACTTAATAATTCTCAGCCTTAAAGTTGACCTGAAGGGTTAAGATGATTTTATTAAGTCAACTTAATAAAATTTAGCCACTAAAGTTGACTTAATAAAGTCGATTTAAAACAGGAGAGCCATTTAAGTAGACTAAAAAGTTGACTCAAACAAATGGGCATTCTCTAATTCAGCTTAATAAAGCTGTCCTTTTTAAGTCAACTTATCCGAGCCCTCTAGCATAGACATAGCCCATGAGCTTGGCAGTGTGAGAATAGTTACTGTGCTGTTGTGAAGTTATTTGTTGAAATATTACTGCCCCCTGGTGCTTATCTAGCTAGCCATATCTATCATATGCAATAATAATAATCAAGAAGTCCTGTGGCACTCTTAAAGACTAACAAATTCATTTATCACATAAAAATAGGGAACATTTCATGAATGTGTGTTCCCTATTTTTATGCGATAAATAAATTTATTAGTCTTTAAAAGTGTCAGAGGACTCCTTGCTTGTTTTGCTGAACTAGACTAACACAGCTACCCCGTTGGAACTCGTCAGCACTAATAATATTATCTGCATGGGCCAGGGGAACGAATTATCCAACCAGCAGATCAAATTCAGTGATAAATCCTGATCAGGTCTCTCCCAAGACATATTGCACATTTGATAAGAAGAGCTACTTGGCATCAGAACCTCTAGCAAAGTGCTCAGGAGACTTATAATAATAAACATCAAGAACTTATCCCTTTAATATACAAACACACGAAGATTAAGGTGGGGGTTCCAATTTTTAAAGGGGAAAGGGATTAGCAGGAAACAAACTAAATACAGAGGCATCAAGTCTTCAAATCCTTCCTCAAGTATAAGGTTACCAGATACTGAACCATGGAAAGGAGCATAGGAAAGTAGGAAAAGGAGGACATTGGAGGACTTGGAGAAAATGTAGTATTGATATAACTGTCATTACCATATTATGCCATGGAAAATGTGTAATGATTAATGAACGCAGCATTAAAACTGCAATACTGTGTGTTTTTTAAAATTATTTTAAAATAAAAAAAAATTACCAAATGTGTTTTTTACTGAAAACTAGACTTTTTTTTCATTAAATGAAAGCTTTTCATGACCCTTTCATTAATGTTCATGAGACTAAAAAAAGTTTAAAAACTAACTTTGTAAACATAAACTTGAAAAGCACCCAAAAAAGCAGTTAACACCTCTCATTTTTCATTTTCCACAGCAGCTTATTTTACAGTTTAAAAAAAAAAGTCCTAAATTGTTTCTATCCAGTTCAAATTTGCTCCTTTATTTGTTTTACTTAATTGGTCCCTATTAGCAATTTTATTTATGGTATACTTTATTTGCCTTCATTTTATTAGTGTCCCTATGTATTTTTTCCCCAATCTAGTCCTTTTGTGGGAAGCAACAGGCCAAAAATTAAAGCAACTAACATCAGTTTCAAACCCACAACCTGAGATTAAAAGGCTAGTGCTCTACCTGCTGAGCTCACCAGACTGCTGTTAAAAGGCAGAAACCGGCCAAAACCACACACAAGAATCAGTCAGGGGCTTTTCCCGATCTCTTAGTGAGGACTGGCTTGTAAAGCGCTGCAATTGGGCAGTGTGTACATCTCCAAGTTCACTGCTCCAATGCCCAGCTGCTGGAGGGAAGATCCCTCTGCTGAGCTCAGGAACTTGGTTGTTACAAGGGTTTTTTTTAATATTCTACTCACCATTAGTGAAAGCCAGACAAAATCACATATTTTTAAAATGCTTGCTGGATGGAGGACATGAAGGTAAAAAGGAGGACATGTCCTTCTTTTGCCGGACGTCTGGTAACCCTACTCAAGTATCACTCTCAAAAGAGAGAAAACAGGGCCAAGGGTAAAAGAGAAAGAGGCCACAGAGAGGAAGAGACTGGAAAGAAAATAAAGAGCTCCTCTAACGCCAAAGTTATTATTCTGGTAACATGGAACAGAACATGGCTAACAGCACCAAAAGACCCTTATGCAGAAAGAGCTTGGCGGGAGTGTGATAGTAGGGAGCTGAAATGGCAACAGTTACTAAGCAACGTCTACTGCTGTTAACTACGATTGCCCCCCGGTGAATAATTCTCCAGTCATCACTGCGAAATATACATTGCAGCAACAAAAGGAGGCGAGAAGAATTAAACCTTGGGAAATTTGGTGAGGTTAGGAGCCTTTGTGTGAGAATTTTGAGCAAAGCACAGAGTTTGCTCTAAATAGGCTTATTTCAGATAAAGGATAACAAGAAGGAAGGACAAAAGGACAGCCTCCAGAGAGGAGACAGGGTGGGTCTCTCTGTGATCGTCTGAAATGAACTGAACGCACTCATGTCTCTAGACAGCAGAGTTCTTTCAGATTTAATATGCAGTGCAAAGAAAAGGGCATACAGTTGCATCACCACATACATCGCAAATGATAAAAGGACCACTTCAAATTCAGACAAACCAGTGTGCGTGATTCCTTACAGTATTTAAAACTCCCAGGAATCACGTATGTATCTCAGATCAAAGGCAACATCCAGCAAAGGAATCGATTCTGGTATGCTGTGGAATGAGACAGAGCAAACAGAAATGAGAAGTGTAGAATAATCTGCTTGGGGAAGTTGTGGCTGCTCTCTTCCTGAGTCATTCAAAACTGGCGAGGGCATGGAATAATGGGAACAACTCTGGGTCAGCAAAGACTGGCTCTGGTTACTTAACAAGGTCTTTTCCGTCTCAAATGGCTATGATTCATCAGAGATGCAGGAAAATCCAGATACCAGGTTTATGTGCATGGCATTTGACTCTGACCAGAATATTATAATGTGGGAAGATTACTAGAAAAGTGGTCAAATATTGCCTGTCCATAACTGGTACTTCAAACATCTGATCTCTCCCTATGTTTCAAAGGGGTAGCCGTGTCAGTCTAGTTCAGCAAAACAAACAAGGAGTCCTGTGGCACTTTTAAAGACTAAGGCTAAATCCACACACAAGGAGTTAAATCAATTTAGCTTGAAGCAATTCAAGCTAAATCAATTTAAATTAAATCGATATAACAGGTCCCCACAAATCAAACAAGCATGTCCAGGGCAGGACTTGCTAGTTCGATTTAGGAGAGGGGCACCCAGGTAGATGTGG
Source organism: Podocnemis expansa (assembly GCA_007922195.1). Lineage (NCBI taxonomy): Eukaryota > Metazoa > Chordata > Testudines > Podocnemididae > Podocnemis > Podocnemis expansa. The sequence continues at coordinate 14,674,629 of ML682015.1, read as the reverse complement.
CAACATGGCCTCCTGGCAGGGCCATGTTGCCACCCAATCCCCTGACTAGTTGGGAGGGAGGGCAAGGGAGCCTCAGGTGCCCCGCATCCCCCACCGCTTCCAAGGTGGCGGAGCAGGGAGCCTGGGGCATCCCGCATCTCCTGCCGCTGCCAGGGCAGTGGGGGAATGAAGCCTGGGGCACCCCACATCCCCGCCACTTCCAGGGCAGCAGGGACAGGGAGCCTGGGGTGCTCTGCAAAAGCGGCAGGGGATGTGGGGCACCCCAGGCTCCCTGCCCCCACAGCCCTGGAAGCAGTGGGGGGATGCCTTGCACCAGGAGATCCCTGCCCTGCGCCCTCCCAGCCCCCCCTCTCCAGCTAGGGTGCTCTGCACCCTGAGAGGAAGGTCAAGCCACTGATTCAAAATATTTTTTTTTGAAACAACATGCCCCAACGGGGTTGTTTCAAAACAACCGTTTCACTTTAACGGCTGTTTCAATGACTTACCAGCTTTTAGTGTTTTGATTTAAGTTTTGTTGTTTTGATTTGACAGAGCTTGTCATATCGAAACAACAAAACCCCATGTGGACCAATTTTTTTTAAAGCGGAAAAACCATACGTGTGGTCATAGCCTAACAGATTTCTTTATCGCATGAGCTTTAGTGGAAGAAAATCCTACTTCGTCAGATGCTTTGAAGATGAGGGAAATTACAGAAAAGGGGGAAATAAATGCCGGGAAGTGTATCCCATCTTTACTTTACATATTCAAACATGATTCAATCTCTGACAACAAAACAGAGCCATGAAGATTATGGAAAAGTAAACTACAGGATATTTTGCCTCTTACGCCATCAGCAACATTGCCACTGTTTCAAATTCTCTACCACAGGTTCAGACATTTAAGGCGCCTCCTCTGACCTCGTCTTACGCAGGCCACAGAATTTCATTCACTAATCCTGTCTCACACTTAGTAACTTGTGGATGAATTAGAAGGAGTACTGCAGAAAGAGAGCTGGGTGCCATAGTGGACCACAAGGTAAAGTGGGTGCCAGAGTGGACAACAAGGCTAAATATGGCTATATCTACACTGGGGGTGGGGGCTCAGTGAAGTCAACTTAACAAGGTTGACCTCAAGTCAACTTAAAGTCAAACTTGTTAAGTTGACGTAGGGGTATGTCTAAGTTGTTGACTAAGTTGCATGTCTACAATAGCGTGGTCCCAGGTGCCAGATCCAGCTCCTGCAGGCTGCAAAGGGCTGGAGCTCAATATGGCCCTGAATTCCTTGCTGCAGGTGGTGGGGGCTGGAAGCCCCACTTGCTGATGGTGGCTGGGGCCAGATAGGGCTTAAGTCAACTTGCAGGACAGGTTTTATTAAGTGGACTTAAGCCAGTGCTTTACCACTTGCCTAAGTTGACTTAATAAATTCTAAATTTGGTCATAGAGTTGCTTAAGTTAACTTAAACCAGGTTAAGTTGACTTAAGTCTCCAGTGTAGACATAGCCTATGAGTCAAGAGTGGAATGCTGTTGTGAAAAAAGCAAACACCATTCTGGGGTGTATTAACAGGAATGCTGTATGTAAGACACAAGAAGTAATTCTTCCGCTCTACTTTACCCTGATTAGGCCTCAATTAGAGTGCTGCATCCAGTTCTCAGCACCTCATTTCAGGAAAGATTTGGATGAATTGGGGAAAGTCCAGAGAAGAGCAAAATGAATGATTAGGGGTCTGGAACACTTGACTTATAAGGGTAGATTGAAAGAGCTGGGTTTGTTTGGTCTAGAAAACCATTGGAATAAGTTGCCTAGGCAGGTTGTGGAATCTCCGTCATTGGAAGTATTTAGGAGCAGGTTAGACAAATGGCTGCCAAGGATAGCTGATAACGGTTTCGCACAGCATTCTCATCGGCAATTTGAGGAAGTATGGGTTGGATATGTGGACTGTAAGGTGGACAGAGAATTGGCTAGATCAACGGCTTCAGCGAGTAGGGATCAATGGCTCCATGTCCAGCTGGCAACCAGTAACGAGTGGTGTGCCCCAGGGGTTGGTCCTGGGGCCGGTTCTGTTCAACATTTTCATTAATGATCTGGATGATGAGATAGATTGCACACTCAGTAAGTTTGCAGATGACACCAAGCTGGGGGAACAGCAGACATGCTGGAGAGCAGGTCACCTATTCCTGATCTCAGGAGTAGCCTGTGAAATTGACCAGGCTGGGTCCCTGGGCTGCCACCAGAGAGACAGCCTGGTCAGTTTCAGTAGCCTGTGAAATTGATCAAGCTGACTAGGCTATCTCCCCTATGGCACCATTTCTGCCAAGGGGGAGACAGCCCAGGGACCCAGCTTGGTCAAATTCACAGGCAGCTCCTGAGATCAGCGTTTCTGCCACCAGGGAGCCAGCCCAGGGAGCCAGCCTGGTCAATTACACAAGCTACTCCTGAGATCGGGGTAGTCTGTGAAACTGACCAGGCTGCTGAGCTGCCTGCCAGTGGTGGCAAGCAACTTGGGGCTGAATCAGGCTCCCAGCCCCTTGCCACAGGCAGCAAGAGCAGGCTACCAACCCCTGCCACCTGCAGCAAGATCAGAGCCGGACAGGGCTCCCAGCTACTCGCTAGAGTTGGCTGGGGCCCAATCAAGCCCTGGAGCCTGATTGGGACCCAGGGCAGTGCAGGTGGTGGGGCCTGGCCCAGGCCCAACCCTTCCTGCCCTCTAAAGTCAACTTAAGAGTTTAAGTCGACTTCCAGAGCAGGAGTTAATAAAGTTGACTTCAACAAATGCTGAAGTCACCTTAATAAATTCTAAATATAGCCCTGGAGGTACTTAAGTCAACTTAAGCCTCCAGTGTAGACATACCCACTGAGAACAGCTCAGCTCCATCCTCCCTGGAACCTCCTTTCAGGTAGTTAAGGGCTATTACAGCCCCTGCCCCCATTCTTCTCTTCTGCAGACTAAAGAAACCTAGTTCCCTCAGCTTCCCCTCATATGTCACATGCTCCAGCCCTCTCATCAGTACTGTCCTCCACTGGACTCTTTCCAATTTGTCCACATCCTTTCTGTGGTGATGGGGCCAGAGCTGGACACAGAACTCCAAATGCAGCCTCATCAATGCCAAATAGAAGGCAATAATCTATTCCCCTCTGATGGGGACTTCATGAACATCAGCATGATTTATTCCATTGTCAGATCCTCATGACCCCTCTGTGGTTAAGAAATGTTTTTAATACGTGGTATAAATTGTCTCATTTTTCCTTTTTTTAGGGCAGTGATTTCCAAAGATCAGCCCTCTGTAGATGTCTAGTGAAATATCCTCCCAACTTAAGCAGCTTTGCTCCAGCTTACCACAGTCTCAATATCTTTGTGACTGTTGTAATCTCCAGGTCTCTTTTTACATTCTCTCCAAACTTTTCCATGGCCCTTTTGTGGTTTTTAAGAGATCAGCTTTTCCAGCCCCTTCTTCACCGTTCACTCCTCCCTTTCTGTCGAGATTCTCACCCTGCCCCTTTTCTCTCCCCTGGCAGCCCACATGCCCAACCTACCCTAAATTCATTCTTTCAGCCCCATGTTACCATAGATCTAGAAAATGTTCAGGTACAAGGCTCAGCACCTGCCTGCTCCTGTCTAATTTTGGAGGAACAGAAGTATCTGCACCAAAATACCATACAATAGAACAGACAGCAGGCTTGCAGGCGAGAGATTCTGGAAATAGGACGACTCCTTCAAGCCAGAAGAGTCAAGGTGTCACCTGTTGACCTAGTTTGTCAGACTCTCATAATTTCCCCATAGGTCAATAGGTTTGAAGTGCTTTGGACCTTTGCCACTCCTGAATAATAGATGCTACAAACTGAGATTTTAGCAGGGATTTGTTGGCCCCTCCCACCAGTGGAAAATGATAAAATGTTGATCTCTCCCTTTGTGTCTTCCACATGACTGACCACAAATGTATTATTATCCAAACCAACTGCCAGCTCGACTGAACACACTCATTCCCTCCATGGAGAGGAAACCACAGCTGCTCCCATTCCCCAGCCAGACGGTCTGGAACTGCACAACTGACCCCTCAGCTTTGGTGTGAACAATGCAGGCGTGCTGACCCAAAATCCATTCGCGCTAAGGAGCATCAACAAACATGAAAGGATTTGGTTTGTTTCTTACATGTCTACTTTGCATCTTCAAGAAGGGTGAGTTCTGTTATAACCATCTCTGTTATCACTCTGTTTTCTTGCTCAGTCTAGATGCCTCTCTAGGCTGGAACTTCTCAATGCAACACTTTCAATAGGAACTGTAAATCCAGAAGGCGGCTTAACTGTGCCCTGAAATTCCAGGTGACTTTGACTAAATATGGATAATAACCAATGTTCCCTCTAATTTTTCGTAGGCTGAGTGTGCAAGAAATTTCTTTGGGTGTGCAAAAAATGTCTTTGGGTGCACTAACATTAGCACTGTTGAATTTTTTTGGTGTGCACTTTATTTTGTTGAGTGCCCAGGTTTCATGACCTGTGCACACACACACGCACACAGACTAGAGGAAATAATGCTAATAATGTATGGAGGAGACCAAAGTTCTGATCTGTTGTGGCCACGAGAGCTCCCGGGAGTCTGTTGAACACGGAGGGTGGGTTAAGTCTATTGTCACAACCAAACCCTAACTCAGGCATTTATGCTGACCTAAATTCCCCCTGCATTTTCGTTTGGTTTCAGCACTTCTCTCTGCCTGACCTGAACCGTTGCGTAGTGTGCTGGGAAGTTGTTATACAGTGTCATAGTTTGCTCCAGTGTTGACAGCATTTCAATGACAGATGAAACGAGTGTGTGTGTGCCCTGTGCTTCCCCCGCCACACACACACACGACTGCAACACAGAGCTTACATCTGTGATTAATAACTCAGTTCATACAATTTAGAGTGCTGATGGATGGATGATAATATGGCCCTGATTCAGGAAAGCATCAAAACACACACTTACGTGTATGCTTCATTTTCTGGATCAAGGCCTATCCAAGTATAAGATTATAATTAGTATGCAAGGTGATCTCTTTTAGCTGATCTTTGTAGGACCAAGAAGCATGCTAACCAAAGCTCATCATCATAGGTTCTGATCTGAGACTTCAAAATTAAGACATGTTCTGCTCACAACACGGCAGTCACTAAATTATAGACTCCAAAAGGTAGCCGCGTTAATCTAGTTCATGGCTACCCCTTCAGAATTTGTCATCATGCAAGGCACTGAATACAGCTGTTTGAAGTGGAAATTCATCAGCTTCGCTAAAATATAGTTCCAAAGGGGTAGCCATGTTAGTCTCGTTCAGCAAAACAAACAAGGAATCCTATGGCACTTAAAAAAATAACAAATTTATTTATTGCATGAACTTTTGTGGGAGAAAAGCCCACTTTGTTGATGCTTCAAAGTGTGAATTTTCTCCCACAGAAGTTCATGCAATAAATAAAATTGTTAGTCTTTTAAGTGCCATTAAAATATAGTCAATTTCCAAAGGGATAGCCGTGTTAGTCTAGTCCAGGGGGAAAAAAATAAACAAGGAGTCGTGTGGCACTTTAAGACTAACAGATTTATTTTTTGCATTAAAATTAAAATATAAAATATAGAACACTGTGGGCCAGAGAGAGAAAATCTATAAGGAACCTGATCAAATAAATATTAATTTGCTTCTGCATTTTTCCTTTCATTGGCTTTTGCCCCTCAGAAAGCATGCAGTTGTCTGATGGTAGTCACACAGGCCCGGAAATACCTGCCAGGTACCGTGGGAGAACACCACACGTGCACATCGAGCAAGCTGTTCTCTCTACATAACCTATCTATGCAGTTACCTGATGTTCACTAATCCACAAATCCCAGGGAAGTCAAGTGAGCTGCTGAATATTCAGCATTGTTCCACCCCAGGCCATTCAGTTTTTCCATCTAGCCTGGTCTCCCCAGCTCAGGGGTGAGTTCCTTTTGCAGTGAGCTGTCAGGGAAGATTGATAAGATCCTGAGCTGCCTCACCAGTTCCTGAAAGCCCAGCTGTTGCTGCTTCCACCAGTCGGAAGAACTGACTTGACAGGAGCTCTTGGAAATGCAGTTATTATCTGTCAGTCAAGATAACAGCATTAGCCTCTGTCCAAAGGGGTAGCCCTCTTAGTCTAGTTCAGCAAAACAAACAAGGATAAATAGATTTGTTGTCTTTAAAAGTGCCACCAGACTCCTTGTTTGTTTAGCATTGGACTGACACTTTCATGCATATTCCACTCAGGTGAAAGCTGGCTTCCTAAAGAGGATCCTAGGGAAGGCTTATCAGCCAGCAAAGATCAAGCCTGATCCTGGAATAAAAGAACTGAAACTCCCACTTGCTGCATCTAGATTTATCAAGGCTGGATTTGGTCCAGAGAGTGCGATTTATTTTTTTTAATTTCTTGCAGCATTTCTCGGGGGGGGGGGGGGGCATGGACTCAAAGCACAGTTCTGGAGAAAGGGACTGTTTACGGAAGTTGCTGGCCACTGTAAGATAAGATAACATTGCACTGTTGTGGAGACAGCCTCTGACACTTATGGCCTTCCTGAGTTTCAAAGACTTTCTCCCTCCTCCAAGATGCTTGGAGAGAGGTACTAAGAACCAGCAGGCTCACTCCCGTCTTGCCGTGTTTGTTAGATCCATGTTGCCAACATCTCTGAAGTCTCCCTTTAAACCCCCTCACAGTTTGGTGACTCACATATAACATGCCCCTGTGTCGACAAGAAGATTTTTTTTTCCTCGAAATGTCAGAAGCATCAAGAAGGATGCAACATACCAAGGTGTGCACTCCAAGTAGAGCGGTTGAACATACTGAATTAAAGGGCTTGATCATGCTCAAAAGACTGCTTTTAAGAAATAAAAAGATGAAATGTTACCAGTCCTGGCTGTGATGATGTAGTTGGGGTTGATCCTGCTTTGAGCAAGGAATTGGATTAGATACCGTCCAAACCTAATCTTCTTTATGTCCTATACATTTGTGAGATGGCTCCTAGCACAAGAAAGAGAGGCTGTAAGAAGAGCATGTAGGAGAATGGAGTCACTAAGGATGGATCAGGTAGGTCTCAGGGTAAGGCGAAGATATCTGGTATTTTTTCCCCATAATACAGTTCTCTAGGTTTGGTACATCAGTCCTCATGCTCAGTACAGGGTTGTGAAGCCAGTTCTTTTGGTTCCAGGTTTGCAATCCAATGGCTGGTCCATGCAGGTTCCATCAGATGCCACGGGTGAAATTGGAAAAGCAGTTGTTCTGCCCTGTACTTTCACACACCCCCACAAAACATTTGACCGGACCCTCACAGCCATCTGGAGGATCAAGGAACCGTACGATGGGATGGTGGTGTTCAAGTGCATTACCCACAGTTCAAGCGACCTCTGTAGGACTGCAGTTAGCTACAAGAACAAGTTCAAACTCCTGGGGAACCCAAGGCACAATAACCTCTCCATCAAGATTGACAACCTGACCTGGAGTGATAGCAACAGATACTACTGCCGGGTGGAGTTTTCTGGGGACCTCCACGACAAGTATGAAAGCCGGACTGGGATAAGGCTCCATTTGATAGGTAAGAGAGCATCGGATCAAAAGAAGGTGATGCCAGCTACACGAGGAGACTAGGGAGCTGGAAGGATGCCGAAGCTGGAGAGCGCTCTCCATGCTGGTTGGCCCTAACCCCCCCCCCCCCCCACACACACACACACACACACAAAACTGAACTTAGAGCATTAGCCTTCCCACTACAGGCCGTCCCTGAGGAGGTCTACAGCATCAGTGCTGGGTATTTTCCTGACTATCGAAGGGGCCCCGATGCTACACTGAGGTGTGCAGCATAAGAACCAGAAACAAATCAAAGGGAAACTGTGGTGGGGAAAGGCTTGGCCTCTGGCCACGAGGAGGAAGAACCAGATGGTAACACCCGGATGGCCACCTCCCCCTGCTGGGTCCCCATCTCCTGCCTCACACTGGGATGCACAGTAATTGGACAGTGGTGGTTCAGGAAAGTCCAAGCAGAGAGCAGAGGACACTTTGTACAGCCCAGAGCAGCTCTGTGCAGCAGATACAGTTGGTGGGAAGAAAAGATGGGGTTCACCAGCCACTGTGAGGACTTGTAAGAGCAGCAAGTGAGTGCCAGACTGGTGCACAAATGGTCCTTCAAGAGATAGCAAGGCGGAAGAGTCCAGGGGGAAGGCAGGGCTGATGACAGGGGAGGTAGAACGCCAGGAGCTGGATTTATTTTGCTCCCAATTCATAGATCAAAATGCCAAGGCTGGGCAAACTCATCCTTGGGGCAACAAGGGTTAAGTCAGAAACACAACAGCTTGAGAACTAACGCTGATCGGCTGTCCTGCACAGTGGTATCTAGCTGTGTGTGTGTGTGTGTGTGTGTGTAAGTGTAAGGGAGAGAGCGAGTCATTCAACCCCTCAAAAACTAAGCAGGCCACAGGCCTAATTTGCCTCCCTAAACCATTAAACATGCAACTCAGCCAATGAAGAGCCTGCACTGTGCCTCATTTACAACAGGCTTAGCCTTTCCCCAGTTCAAATCCCAAGACCGCAATAAGCTACAGGCCAGAAGGCCCTGCACTCCTGGGGTATGTCTACACGGGAGCCTTAGGTCAACTGAAAGAAGGTTAAGTTGACCTACAGGGTCCCGCGGCCCCACTGGGCTTTTATTAAGTTGACTTAAGAGCTTCTTTAAGTTGACTTAATAACACCACCTCTTAAGGTCATCTTAACACTTAAGTTGACCTTATTAAGTCAACTTAAGTCAGTGTAGATGGGGAATAGCCCTTAAGTTGACTTAGTTGGCCTCCAGGCTCCCTCCCAGAGTTCCTGGCCACCAGGAAGGGTCGACCTAGCACCTACCAGTGTGAATTCAGGCAATTGACAGGAGTTTTCAGTGTGGATGCTCTAAGTCGACTTAACAAGGTCAACTTTAAATCAACTTAAAGTCAACGTTGTTAGGTAGACTTAACAGAGCCTCCAGTGTAGATATACCTCTGCAGAGGTCTGTTCTTAATATTTGTATGACAGTAGCACCTAGATCCATAACTGACACTGGAGATTCATCATACTAAGCACTGGACAGACAAGATAGTCAGAGAGAGCCCATATCCTAACTGGTTTATAATCTAAACTGTCAACTCAACCCAAGGGAAATAGGGGAGGCGGAGGCCCAGGCAGGCTAAGCAAGTTGCCAGAGGTCACACGGCAGCTCTGCATCAGAGTCAGTAGCAAAACCCCACTCTCCCAAGTCCCTGGGCCACGCCCTGTCCCAGAGGCGGCTATTAGGGTAAGCGAAGCAGGTGGTTGCCTGGGGCCCCTGAGCTGTAAGAGGGCCCCGTAGCAGCTGTCTGCTTCACTTAGCCCTGCATTCATGGGGCGGTGGGGAAGCGGAGGGTGGCAGACCACCACGACCAGAAGCTTTGCTCCTCACCTGCCAGCCTGGCCTCTCTCCAGTGGGGGCATAGCAGCGCTCCCCACCTACTCCCAGCCGGCCTCGCATACCCAGGGGGAGGAAGGAGAGTGAATAACAAGGCACTGTGGCTTGCCGGAAGTGGGGGCCCCCTGGAGCTGCCCACTCCAAAGATTTCCAGCCACTTCCAGGCCTGTGGTGGCCAGGGGCAAAGTGGCCCAAACTCTTCGGAGCGGGCCCCTCCAGGGGGCCCCACTCCCGGCAAGCCACAGTGCCATGCCAGCTACTCTCCTCCCTCCCCCTGGGTGCGAGCTGCTGGCTGGGAGTAGGTGGGGAGCGCTGCTCCGCCCCCGCTAGAGAGGGGCCGGTCTGGCAGGCAGGCAGCAAAGCTTTTGGACCCAGTGGTCGGCGGTCTCCCGTTTCTCCCTCCTCCCATGGGAGTTGGGACTGTGGGGAGGAGCAGCTAGGGCAGCAATGGGGGCCCAGAGCCCCAGGGAGGGTGGCATTGGGGGCCCATAGGGGACCCCATTAAAGGCCTTCACCTAGGGCCCCCGATTGCCTAAGGCCGCCTCTGCCCTATTCACAAAACTATTCTGTGCCCATTGAAATCAACAGGACTGCAATGAATGCAGGGCTCCATCTGAGCAGAGCTCATGGAATGGAAAACCTGCCTTATGTGAGGAGACTCAAACTTGGCTTATATAGTCTGGCTGAAAGGAGATCTGACTGCTCTCTATAAATACATCAAAGGGATAAATAACAAGGAAGAATTTACTTTCAGTGCCAAAGTAAACACAAAGCTAAATGGATATTAACTGGCCACCAGGAAGTTTAAACTTGAAATTACACACAGTTTTTAAACCAGCAGTGGCATGAATTTCTGGAACAGCCTTTCAAGAAGAGCAGTGGAGTCAAAAACCCTAGCTGGCTTCACAACTGAGCTGGTTACATTTGTAGAGGGGATGGTATGGTGGGACAGCCTAGTTTGGCAATTAACTGATCTTTGGCTTCTTGTAGTAAATATGTCAATGATCTGAGATGAGATGTTAGGTGGGCTTGGTTCTGAATTGGTGCAGAGAATTGGCTCAGAGGCATGCTCAGGGTGGGAGCAGCCTGGCCAGGAAGCAGCTCCAGCCAGGTGAGGGGGAAGGGACCCTGGGGGTCAGGTTGGGTCAGAATCAGGGATGGGGAGTCAACGGGGAAGGTATGGGGGGTCGGAGAGTCGGCAGGTCAGGGAAGGGGTCAGGAAGGCTGGTGGCTTGGAGGGCCAGAGAATGGGTCAAGGAGCTGGAAGGTGAATGGGAAGGTGTCCGGGGATAGTGGTCTCAGGAAGTCTTTGAGCATCCAGGAAGGGCCTGGGGGGGATCAGGGAGCCAGCAGGTGGGCAGGTCAGGGATGGGCTTGAGGGAGTGTACAGTAAAGTATAAAATATAGAGATGGAAGATGCAACAAGAAAAACAACTTTCAGTATGTTTCTGTACAGTCATCACCATCATTATTTTGGTCATATCAATATCAGTTCACCTAGTCTAACTACTAAATCACTTTTCCATTTTGAAACCTTGCAACTTTACACTTGCTTTAAACACTGTCTGGGCTAGATGCTCTTGTCCACACAGCTGGGAGGGAAGGCGTGAGAGAGCTAGCATTGCTTCTCAGGACCAGACCAGACTCCAAGGCAATTTAAAACTGTTAGCAAGCAGCTTTAAATAGTAGGTCTTTAGGACGTGAACCAGTGTAAGAATGTGGTATTACTAATGCTAAGCATTCAAAATATCAATAATAAGGCCCCAAAAATCATGAGCTTGCCTTAAAAATCATGAGATTTTAAAATAATACCTTTTGAATTCTCTCTATTTGCATTTTAGTTTTGAGTTTTAAGGTTCACATTTTCAAACTTTTCTTCCAGGGCTAGAAACTTGGAGTTAGATTTACAAAAAGATTTAAGTGCCTAACTGCCATTTTAGGAGCCTAAATCCCAGAATCAGGATCCATTAAATTCACAAAATCCCTGCTCAGCTGCCTCTGTACCCTGTAGATACTTAAGTCTACTCGGCACCTAAGTTCTTCCCATAAGAGTTCCCTAGGTGCCCGTGTTTCCGGCTCTGAGCCCGTGCACTGATGCCTCACTGTAGGTGCCTGGACACCAGTTCCCCAACATGATGCACACTCTAGGGAAAGAGGCATTCCTCAGCCTAACTCCCCAGTGGGGCCTGAGCCAATTAACGTGTTTCAGGTTTACCGATTTGATTGGGCCCCCGTGTCTGAACTTACACATAATGGCAGAGGCCAAACCCCTCAACATTTAGTCCTATGATTAGGATATTCAACTAAGGCTGTGCAGGAAGCCAGTTCTAGGCCCCTTTCATCAGAAAGGGAGATGGGATTTAGACAGAGATCTGCCACACCTCAGCTGGATGCCGTAGCCCCTGAGCTATGGATGTGCTGATGTGGGACTTCCTCCTGTTGAAGCTGTTTCACTGTTAATAAATAATGAAAGACTCAATGGGCCAGAGAGAGAGAACAAGCATGACACTAACTGTAACCTGGTGGCTACACCTGTAAGGTGAAAGTCCCAGGCTCCAGTCTTCTGGCTCCAATGACTTTTCAAATTATTATCCACAGTGGAACAGCTTCAACAAGAGCCAATAAAGGCGACTTCTACCCTGCCTCCCCTATCACAGTCTCTCTTAGCCCAGTGTCTAGGGCATTCACAAAAGAGCGGGCAGGCCCCTGTTCATATCCCTTTGCTCTGCCAAGCCAAGGGAGGAACTAGAATGAGGGGTCCTTTGGCACACCGATGCTTCTGGTGCCAAAAAACTGTTGCCCATGCAGCGTCATGCCTTACAAATTCCCACTCAATGAATACCATAACTTGCTCAAGTGCATTATCAGCTTAGAGGGAACATTGACTAGCTGATCGCCATATTTGGGATCAGGAGGAGATTCTCTCCCAGGGCACATTGGCAGGGGTTTGGGGGGCTTTTGCCTTTCCCTGCTGTGTGGGACACAGGTCATTTGCTGGTGGTTTCTCTGTACCTTGAAGTCTTTACACCATGAGTTGGGGACTTCAGTGATTTAACCACAAGTTAGATGTCTACTGCAGGAGTGGGTGGGAGGTTCTTTAACCTCCATTGTGCAGGAGGTCAGACTTGATGATTGTATTGGGTCCCTTATGACCTTAAAATCTATTAATATCAAGGCACCAGTTCCTTGAGCTGATAACCCAGCAGAACACCACCCTGGGTTAGTTTCATCTCAAGAAGTTTCTTCACATCCCTTGCTGTGTGTAGCATTGCTGGCACGCCTTGGCAGCAGCACTGCCTCTGAAAGAGCATCTGGGGTTCAGGAATGGATAAGTGATCCCTGCATATGGCATGGAATCTGCCCAGTATCTGTGGGGTTTTTTTCTTTAAACAGCAGTAACAGTTTTAAAAGAACATGTTAGTCTGCACCTGTGTGATATTTGAGCTGAGCAAGGCATTTCACGCCATGAATTCATTCCCACAACTCCACCTCACAAGGGATACATCATTGCAGTCCAATCATTGCAGTGTTGGGCTATTGCATGAGACTCGGGCAGTGAAACTGCCTAGGCTATTTCCAGTACACATGCTTCATGAAGTACTAACAATACACAAAACCAGGGGTGGACAAAACTGGCTCACAGTTAGGTGCCAGCAATTTTACATTTGGCCAGCAGAGCGTGCCCCTCTGTTTCATTTCTGCAGTGCGGCTAGGCAACAGGTTGCTAAAACTGATTGCCATGACAACCAGACACATCATTTGTTGAGACCTGCACAAAGCACGCCACATAAAGAGTGAAGGGGAAGTTAGACTGTCGGCATTTTTTCTATTTTAATCACCACCATCCCAACAATATTATTAAAACATAGAAAGAACCAGATCTCCTGTCTCCAAGTCCTGGGCCCTCTCTGTTGAAACTCGCTGTTTCTATTTAAAACCCCAGTGTGACAAGGAAATCTGCAGAAAGGAAACATTTACAGGGATGTCCAACCTTTTTGGATGAGGGGCCGCATTGCAATTCTTTTCTCACTCAGGGGCCAGTGACCAAATTTTACCTAGATGAGGCACAGAAATTCATCTTATTATTAATAAAATTTAAACAGTCAAAAATAGGCATCAGCTTACAAATTCAGTTTAAGGACTGATGAGAAAATTGAGCCCAAGGTTACAAAAGTGCAGCAGTACATAAATCAGTTTTTTAGACCAAAAATGGTAATAAATGCTTGGAGCCCAAAAGCAGCTGGGGATTTGAAGCTTTTCTTTTCTTTTTTTAATCACTTGGTGTGACCCCCCCACAGCTGCTCCGAGGATTGTTAACATCACCATTGGCTCCAACCAGGATCACACCTTCAAAGCGCTGTGTACAGCTGAAGGGGAGCCACTGCCCTCGCTGACATGGACTGGCCCTCTGTATAGCAACGCCACATCAGTCACGAGCTTGAACCACCATGTCACTAAAGAGCTGCACCACCTGACTCACGATGGAAAATACACATGCACGGCGGTGAACAGCCATGGGAGAGCGGAGGGAGCTGTGTATTTCTATAAATTCAAAGCAGCCAGCAGCTCTTGGATCCTGACCCTGATGTTTGTGGCTTTGGGAGTTAAAGTTCTGGTGTTCCTGGGGATATGCGGGACAACTGTTTTTTGGAGAGCAGGTATGTGCCATTCATTATTTGCTTTAATGCTATTCTCTGTGTTTAATTAGACTGTAAACTAGTAGAATGAATCAGCAGAAAGATGCAATCGGCCTGAATTTTCCTCTTCTAGGAATCATATTTATAGCTGGAAATCCAAGAAATGTAACATAAGCAAAGATGGAGAAACAGGAAACTCCCCAGGTGCCAGCAACAGGTTTCCAGCCTGGGCCCTTACTCTGTAATGCATATTTTAAAAAGACACAGTAAACAGGAGTTTCCATACATCTAAGGAGCTAGGGAGTGAGAGGTCATGAGCAGTGGTGCCATTTCAAAGCAGACTAATTATTAATGCTTTATGCCTAGACACCAGCATGGCTTGCCTTCAGCACACATCACAGCATCATTTAATCTGCACAGCATCACCATCCTCATTGCACAGATGGCAAAACTGAAGCAGAGAGGTTAACGGACTAGCTCACGGTCCTAGAGGATACATCTGCACAGCAAGCAGCAGCTCTGAGTCTCAGCTCTCAGGTTGAGAGATTGTGGCCCGTGGAGTCTTTCAAAGCGGCCTGCCACTACCCTCCTGCTGGCTACAGAAGGACCCAAGTGCAGTGTGTTGCCCTGGGGTAAAGACGAGTGCAGGCTCCTTGCTGCAGCCAAGAGAATGAGAGATCAGCCCTCCCTTTCCCTTGGCTGTAACAGAGAGCATGGCAACGTGTCTTTCTAGGTCCCTACATGCTGCGGTTCCTGCTGGAGCCGGATGGAGGGGAGCACTGATCTCTCATCCCCCTGGTTGTATAAGGGAGCCACTGCCTAGGGTGCCAAGTAAAGTGCACAGGGCTACAGGACATATGTGGTTTCCTTGCTGCAGCTGGGGGACAGGAGATCAGCAAAGAGGCAGCCTCCTCCCTGAACTTCTTCCATTTGGCTGCAAAGAGACTGGGGGAGAGCCTGTTGGTGGAGTAGCCATGACCCATCATGCTTGAGGAGGGGCAGGACTGTAAAATCAGTGCCTTCCAGTTTGACCTGCATTAAGCTTCCATGCATAGGGACAGTCATTCACCTACATTTGTGCTTTGTTTGGGAATATGTGGCATACTGTGAGCCTTTTGTAGGTGTAAAACAGTGCGTGAACATGAGCTCAGGAGCATCCAAATGTTCACTTTAAATGTGCAGTGATTAGTGGCGGGTGCATTTTTACAAGCCGATAGTCTGGGGGCCCTTCAGGGTTGTAAAAATGATATTTGTGGCCCAAGAAGTTCAGGAACCTCACGGCTCATAATAGCCATGGTGAACGTGCAGCTCAGGCTGGGATGGCCAGGGACAGAGGTGGGTTGAGTGCTGCAGATCCGCAGGTAACCGCAGCCCCATTGTTGTGGATTGGCTGAGGCTGTGGATCCTATTTTTATAAATGATCCCTGCAGCGGTTGCCATGATCTGCATTGCCAGCACACAGGAGGAATAAGGAAGCGCTCCAGCTAATCCCAGTTGAGCTCTGAATGGTGATCTGCCAGCCAATGAGAGTCTCAGTCACAAGAGGCTGGGGCTTGGAAAGGCACCATTCACTGTCAATCAGTTAGCATGCTGGCCTTTGATTTGTTCATTCCCCATGCATTCCCCCACCCACTTCTTCATTTTCTTGTTTGTGGTTCGTATGCCATGCTGTCAATCAGAAATTTCATTAGTAGCCAAGGAAATCTGATTGGCAGCATGGCATGCAAATCACAATCAAGAAGAGGAAAGAAGGGGTGGGAACCCATGTGGCGAATGAGCCAATCAAACACTAAAAAGCTGACTGTGAGCCCAAGCTGAGTTGCGGATGCAGTTCCAGATCCACATAAAACCTGGTATGTGGATTGGATACAGACTGACATTGGGTGGGTGCAGTCCAGTTCTGGATCCACATTTTTATATCCACACAGGGCTCTAGGAGTGGGCTTCAGAAAGCAAACCCAATGCCAAGCTTCAACATCAATGCAGCTATTTTTAGCGCTGTAGTTGGAGGCCAGCTGAGAGAGGTGCTGCCACGGGCTGTAAAGAGAGAGAATCACAGTATAACTGGATGCTCCCGTGGCCCTTGTTACTGTATTAGCTGAGTACTTTTCATTCATTCATGGGGTTCCATCTTCACACTGCCGCAGGGAGGGGGAAGTAGAGAAATATTAGCCCCATTTTACAGGTAGGGAATAAAGACTGAGGGTGAAGTTGGTGACATTCCCAAGGTCAATCTCAAAGTCTGTGGCTGTGATAAGAATTGAACACAAATCCCCCAAGTCCCAGACCAGCATCATTATTACACTGCACCCAAGCCAGGATTCGCTTGAGGGGCCCACAGCTTCCAGGCTGAACTCAGAGCAGATCATGCATCACTTTGTTTTAGCTACAATGACCTTTTTTTGTGCTGAAGATGTACAGGAGCCACTAACCACCTTGCAAGATAAAAAAGGAAATGATAAGAAAATCACGCCTTGGAGGAGGGCAGCAAGTTGCTTTTCTCTTTCTGTTTAGACATCATTCCAACTACATTGAAAGACTCCTTGGTTGTTTAACAGAATGTAAGGAATTTTTTTCACATCCACTGTGGTTCAGAAACCTACCATCAATGCCGGCTTCTCAGCTCTTCCTAACTGGAATTGGAAATAAACTAAGCTGCGTCTTTATTCTCATCTCACAGGTCATGTTACAGCCACATCCAGTCTGTCCCGGTAAGAACATCATGTCATCTGTCATGATAACAAGCTCGGACTGCCTGTTTGGCAGGCAGGGAACTGCAACTTGTCCTTGATTTGGTATCAACATTGAATCCAAGGGCTGGTCTAGATCAGGGGTCTCAAACGTAAATCACGAGGACCGCATGAGGAGTAGTATAGGGCCACATGAGAACTATTATTTTAGCCTGAGGGCTGCACCACTGAAACCTTTCCATAAAACAATATTGCAAATATCGGTAAGGATAGTGTCATTGCGGGACACAGGAAATAGCTTTAGGGGCCGCATGCAACCTGTGGGCCATGTGTTTGAGATCCCTGATCTAGACGGTATTTTTGTTCCAGTGGAACTATATTGCCTTGGAAAGAAGACAGGACTCAAGGCAGCCCTCTGTTGTGGACAGGTGTACGAACATGAAGGTCTTGGTATCGATGTGCCGCAATAAGCTATGTTATCAAAAGCACCTTTATACCGATACATGGTGTCCACACTAGACGGGTGAATCAGTATCAGCCGTAAGGAATAGTCTAAAGGTTTGTCTACACTAGATTTTCTGATCTCAGATTAACTGACTGTTAAGAATAAGATGCAGTCACAGTTACCATGACTTTAAGAAACCTCTATGACATTTTCTGCTTCATCCCCATGCCCAAATGGTCAACCTCCCCACTCCCCCACAGATTGGTGGGGGGCCTGGAGCTGTCAGACCCTCTCCCATGGTCAGCACCCTGCTGTTACTTTTAGCAAAGATCACAGACACGTCACAGTTTTCCGTTTTTGTTTATTGTCTTGACCTTTCTGTGACTTTTATTAAAAATAATCATGACAATATCTCAGCTTCACTGATTCTCAGTTGATCCAGCAGATCAAGGGATGTGATCATTCCCCTCTATTCTGCACTAGTGAGGCCACATCTAGAATACTGTGTTCAGTTTTGGGCTCCCCACTACAAAAAGGACAGGGACATGCTAGAGAGAGTTCAGAGGAGGGCAACCAAAATGATCAAAGGGCTGGAGCACAAGCCCTATGAGGAAAGACTGGAAGCATTAGGCTTATTTAGTCTGCAGAAGAGAAGATTGAGGGGGGATTTGATAGCAACCTTCAACTACTTGAAGGGATGCTCTAAGGAGGATGGAGCTCGACTGTTCTCGGTAATAACAGGACAGAACGAGGAGCAATGGTCTCAAGTTGCTGTTAGGGAGGTCGAGGCTGGATGTTAGAAAAAACTTTTTTACCAGGAGAGTGGTGAAGCCTTGGAATGAGCTGCCAAGGGAGGTGGTGGAGTCTCCATCTTTGGAGGTGTTTAAGGCCCGGCTGGATAAAACCATGACTGGGATGGTTTAGTGGGAGTGGTCCTGCCTCTGGCAGGGGGTTGGACTAGATGACCTATGAGGTCCCTTCCAACCCTAGGATTCTATGATTCTATGACTCCAGGTAGGTGATGTATTTTTAAAGGCTAATCTGAACACACCCTAAGGGTTGTTTCAGGTAGAACCCCTAAAATTTACAACATCTCAAGCCTGGGACAAACTTCTGGGGCGTAGATTAATCTTTAAAAATGTGTGAGCTGATTCCACTTAACTCAAGGGTAGCTCTAGCCTAACAGCATGGTAAATATTTGAGTTTTCTAAGTTTCATTGTAGAAAACACCTCACTGTGTCAGAAATACAGCTTCAAACCCTGCCAGAAATGACTCATCCTTTCAGCTGGATTAAAGCAGATGAACTGGATACCATGCTGCTGACTGTGTCTGTGAGCTTGGTCTACACCACCCCATTTTATTGGCACAGCTATGGCAACTAAGGGCGTGAAAAAAATCACAAAACCCTTCCCCTGGTCCAGCACACATGGTTATGCCAACAAACCTTCACATAGACGTAACCATGCCAAAAGAAGAAAACTGTTGCTGTCAAACATCATCCTCATATCAAGGGACAGCCATCGCTGCTCATGAGGTCTTAAGCAATGTCCTTCAGGATGATGGTGTCACTGTGACAGCAAAATTCCTTTTGCTCACATGCACTGCATCTCCACTAGCAACTCCTTTGCTGGCGTAGTTACACCAGCAAAAGCTCTGTGGAGTGGAAAAGCCCAATGGCTATGTCTACACTTACAAAATTAATTCAAAACAGTTATTTCGAAATAATGCCTTCAATTTTAATTTGAAGTAATTATTTCAAATTAGCACTATTTTGAATTAGGAGTCCAGGGAAGACTCTCTCATTCGAAATAAGACAGGAGTTATTATTTTGAAGTAGAGAGTCTTCATTAGACTCTCTAATTTGAAACAGGAAAAGGCAGGCAAAAGAACAGGGCCAGTATTTCAAAATAAGCCTATTCCGTGACTTAGAATGGCTAATTTTGAAATAATAATTTCAGTTTAAGCACTATTTCCAAATAAAAGCAGGTTTTGTTATTTTGAAATAAAGAAACACTTCATTTCAAATAAAGAACTGCATGCATGGACAGGAAAAAAGTTATTTTGAAATAAGCCCCCTTATTTCAAAATAACTTCTAAGTGTAGACATACCCTATGCCATTTTAAATGGCAGCTTAAACAGCAAGGTCCTGGTTGCTCAGCGTGAATATTCAAGATCCCATGATAGCTCTCACAAGAAAAGAGGTTTGTCCTGGTATTCTAAGGCTTGAAGCAGCTGTCCATTAATAGAGTCGTACACACACAGTTTGTGAAATGCTTTTGGATCCTTCAGGGTAAAAACCACGAAGTACCAATATGTGAAACTAAAAAAACAAAAAGATTTTCAGCCACAGGTAAAGACAACTTCAAATAAATTGAGTTATGTTGATTCTGATGGCCTGTAATTGTGATCTGATATCAGCTGCATTTTCAAAGATTGCATCATTTCTGAAGCCCAGTACAGGGAAGCCAGCATTTCTGTGTACTGCCAATGGACATGTGGACTAGCCTTTACCTTTTTCAACTCTTTTGTTGGCAGGCAACAAGCACAAGACTCTACCTACGAAAACCTTGACCGCAGGAACAACTGTGGTAGTCAGAGTTTGCCACCAGAATGAATTGCAGCGACTTGGCCATTGGACTCTGGACCACATCGTTTACATGTTTTGAACTACCATTTCTAAGTATATATAAAAATTCACACAACAGGCTATGTTTGTGTGTCTTTTCTCTCAACCTGCATGTTTACCATTGCCCTCTGATTCACAGGATGTCAGACTGATCATGTGTGAGCAGGCTGCAACCTACAAAAAAATGTGAGATCTGAGGAAAAGTAAAGGAGCAGAAAGTAAAGGGTGTGAGAAGAGGGAAAGAATATCAACAGCAAAGGAAAATACAAGCTAATTTAGATGTCAGTTCCAACCAACTTGTATATTTTCTGCCAGTACCACTCCGAATTCAAGACAGTAAAAAGTCAAGTGCTGGCTCCCCGCTGCATTTTCCAAAAATTTTAAAACCATTTTTCCCCCAAGAGAATTTAGCAAAATGCATGCATCTTTTTCAAGATAAATGTATTGAGTTTGCCATTTCAAACTTCAGCCATTTTTCAGATGTGAAGAAAAAGGTTGTTGGAATTTTTTAAAGTGAACATGAAAATTATATATATTATTCTCACTTGTTAAAAACAGCTGAAAAATGTTACTCCATCTCAAAATCCCAACACGGGCACGCACACACACTTTTCCCTTCTGGCAGAGACAAACCACGCAGTCCAAAAGAGGGAAGTTTTTAGAAAGCTGTGGAAGTAGAAAACAGGCTACTGGAATGAGGATTCTAAGACTTAATTAACTAACGCAACCTTAATTCTAGAAATTGGTGGTGGTGAGTATTGTATATACATGCACACACAATATGATATGAGCCTTCACGAGCAACGTTCCAAAAGCGGTAACCATTTTAGTCTAGTTCAGCAAAAGAAGCAAGGGGTCCTGCGGCACTTAAAAACTAAAAAATTTATTTATCACATGAGCTTTCGTGGGAGAAAATGCCGCTTTGTCAGAAGCCTTTCACAAAGTGGGATTTTCTCCCACGAAAGCCATGCGATAAATAAATTTGCTAGTCTTTAAGTGCCACAGGACTCCTTGCTTGTTTCACAAGCAACGTCACAGTAAAAATAAAAAGCCATATTATCAATCTCTCTCTCCCCTACATAATTACAGCTGCTTAAAATTTTTCTGTTCAATTGGTTTTCTGTCCAGCGGAAAATGGCCACTCCCCCTACACCTCACTCCTTCCCCACCGTGCACAGCAGCACGCCCTGGCTGGACCACCACGCCTGCGCCCTCCTCCAGTGCCCAGTGGCGCCCTGGCCAAAGCGCAGTGTCCCCTCCTCCCTGTCTGAACCTCAGTGCTTCCCCCACTCCTTCTGCCCTGCCTAGACCCCAATATGGCCCTCAGGCCACCACCCCGCCATAGAAGGAAATATCTGTGGTATCTGACACTGCAGTGTGGAAACTGCGGGTATATTTGGATTTAAGGATGACCACTGCACAGGACAAACTGAATTCTAACTTATGGCTCCAGTCATTGGGAAGCAACTAAAAAAAAAACTTGATTTCCATGGACTTAAAATTGCCGTGAGTTCATTCTAGTGTTCTCAACCCAACCACCTGCCTATCCTTCCCCCCTGTTGCTAAACAGGACACAGTCTTGGTACGGAATAGGCCAAGAAGCCCAGCCTTAGACTATCTAGTAAGACTTTATATATAAAGTAATGCCCAAAACAGCTTAGAAGTACCTGCCTCTGGAGCTCCTTTTGGTGCACCACAGCAACTGCAACTTTAAATGATTCACGAGTCAAGGAGTTTGGTTTCAGAGGAAACCAGAGTCATCACCTTTTGGAGAAAGGAGGAAACAGCATTGCAAAGCTGTTGGGAGGTTATTCCAGCTATCTGAACCTGTGTTGACAAACGAGCTTTTCATTTTCAGCTGATGACCTTTACCTTTCCATGTTGTCCTAGATCTGCTGTGGATTCATTAGCAGGAACTGTTAAAATGGATAAGGACTTGGGAAACCTAGGAAATGCCTGGCTCTGCCATGGATTTCTTGTGTGACCCCACAAGCCACTTTGATCCAGCCTGTGCCTTGGGTCCCCATCTGTAAAATGGGACTAGTTCTTTCTGCCTTTCAGGAGTCCTCAGTGGCTAAGACCCATTAATGATTGCTAGATGCTCAGATGCTATGGTGATAAAGGCCATGTAAGGAAATACACAGATGCCCTTGATTTAAATGTATTTAACAACAACTTTAACTCAGTTTTGGGATGTACAGAATTTACTTACCATAACCCTGAAACCTTAATTCCCAGTGGGGGCTACTTCTTGTAACACCACACCTTGCAGCTTTCTTTGTTAATTTATTCTCCTTAATTCAAGCCATTTTGACTGACTGCAATAACCTGCTGTTTGTAAGTGCTGTGATTAGGATGGCTGTTGGAGCAGGCTTCCTTATTGAGCCATTAATTAAATCTAAACTAGTGTCTCATGCCTGAGAGCAAAGCAGATGTCCTTTACACCGCCATCCTCTCCCAGCAAATGAACTACTAGGCAATCTGTCTACAGTGCAGTCACTCCTAATCACTGCAATACAGGGGGAGATGCAACAAAAAGCCACGGAGCTGTGATTGCTGCTCTGGGACCCACCAAGCCCCCCACCTCATGGCTCCAGGAGACATACTGGATCCTATTTCCTCCCTCACCTTACTCCACAGAGGGAAAAAAAAGAATAGGGCAAGGAAGCTCACCCATCAGGGAGAAGCACCAAACACACATTTTGGAAAGGGACAGAGAGGAGCAAATCAAATGCTTTTCCTGGTGTACTAAATAATTCACCACCTGGAGTGGAGTTTCTGGTTCTGATGCTTATAGAAGGCAGACTTGCTGTTGCCTAAACAAACAAGGAGTCCTGAGGCACTGGTTGGGTGGCTTCTCCTGTGGCCTCCATACTAACCCACCTGATCAGCACCCTACACGGCAAACAGAAGATTAAAAATGCACCTTCTTATCTGTTGCTCCACATTGTTTGAATCCAAACAGTTTGCTTGGTTTGGCGAAAGTCTGAACTGATCATGTGACTTACCCTTCCCCGCATTTATATATCCCCTTGCTTCCATTTTCAACCATCTGACGAAATCGGATTTTACCCATGAAGGCTCATGCGAAAAATAAATTTGTTAGTCTTCAAAAGTGCCACAGGATTCCTTGTTTGTATTGCTGAACTAGACTAACAAGGCTGCCCCTCTAGGACAAGGGTCTCAAATATGCAGCCCCGACAGCTATTTCTTGCAGCCTGCAATGACAGGATCATTACAAATATTTGCAATATCATTGTATGGAAAGTTTCAGTGGTGCGGCCCTTGGGCTACCATAATAAACCCTCATGGTGATTTGAGTTTGAGACCCCTGCCCTAGAACTTGATGTTGCCTGTATTTTTTGCTGGGTAATACATGGGTTAGCAAGGATACAGTTCGCTGCTCAACAATACCTACTCAGTTATGTGATTATGTTACCGTCCAGTGAATGGAGCATAAAATCCCATTGCAAACTAGTCCTTTGGCTCACGTAGCTGTGGTTCAAACAGAGGCCTCTGGTTTTGGAACATCCCAGTTCTGTGCACGATTTAAATGACGCCTAACATCCACGTAGTGCCATGGCTTTGCCACAATCATCAGTGGAATGTCCTGGCTTCTAATTGGAAATGAGCTGTGTAGTTCAATAGCCAAAAATGGACAAATGTTTGGAAAAGAGCTTGTGGTTCATCAACAGAAAGTTAATCTTGTACTGGGCTGTGTTTATTTTTAGGGGCACGGGTTTCCTAATTAGATAAGCTGCATTTTGTTCCTATTACAATAATATGTCAAAACTTTGCGATGGAAATCAGCTACTAGGGTTATGTTATCCTTAACCTATCCCAGTACAGGATTGTTCCTTAACAGGACAAACTGGATCAACTTGAATACACTAATCCACAAGGACTAAATGTTTCTCTCATTTAGACACCGACCCTTCAAGCTGTTCTGCGTTGGTGCAAAGCACCCCTGGGGTTAATTTTATACAAAACAGATTTAAAGGGGGACATGGACATTTTCAGATGATTTCTGTGAACTATAATACAGTATTTACTACCGATTCTGTATGTTGCAACAATCAACATGTACCCCATGTGGTCTCCCACTGCCTCCCTTTCTTACACACACATTTACTGCAACTGTTTGTTGGGGAAGGACAACATAAATCATTCAGTTTGCTGGTCACAGACTGGCCATGAACCTATTCTCTCCTAAGCCATGCAAAGTCCACAAATTTGGTAACAGTCTGATAACAGGACCAGGTCTAAGGTGATAGGGGCTCGATTCATGCCTCTGCCTGTGTGATCTCGTAAAATGCATTGAGATTTGCAGATAAAACTGTCATACGTAAGTATTGTGCTTCAGTTTTTCTTCTTTGAGACATGGTCACAAGTTCCTGCTACTCTTGAATTAGTACTAGGAATCAAGGTACCAAAAGACACAAAGAGAAGAAATTCTTTAACTGCCTACACGCAAATGCCTGTGCAGCCTGGGTAACAAACAAGGAACGGGAAATGCTCATTTAGGAGCATAAATTCAATCTAGTTGGTATTCCTGAAACCTGGTGGGGATGATTTGTACAACTGGAATATTAAAAATCAGTCAGAACAGATTAATAGGGCAAAAGTGGAGGGGGAGTGATACTGTGTTAAAAACAGCATTCCCTGGTCCTGGGGCACTAATAACTCAGAAGAAAATGATCTTGACTGTTTATGGCTAAACATCCTAACAGATAAAACACAAGATGACCTATTTATTTATAAACCTGCATGGGTCCTACCATATAAAGAGGAACCGACCACAGAAATAAAGATGAGTGGTAACTTTAAGTTCACATGAACATGACTATATCACATTTTTAATGTGAAAGCAGAATAAAATCCAAACCAGTAGTACACATAGACGGTGCTTTAGGAGGGTGAATTCAGAAAGCTGACAATAATGATGAGCCAAATGAGCTGGGAGGAAGGATTTTAATTAGAAAAATGTGAATAATTGGGAATCATTTAAGAATACTTCCTAGATGACAAAACCCACAAACATTAATTGCAAACTGTGGTGATTAAAAAACTAACCTGATTTAGAAGGGAAGTAAAGCAACTATTGAAATAAATAAATGGAAGAAGTGGACAATTGATAGTAATGAACTTAAATCAAAATTAGGAGTTGTTTAACATTGAAAGGGGAAGCAAAGGGACACAAGGAGAAATCTATGGCCAGCAGAGTTAAGAACAATAAGGATTTTTTTTTCAAAATATACTAGGAACAAAAAGAATCCTGACAATGGTAATGGTCCATTATTCAATGGAAATGGTAGAATTACCAATAACAATGAAAAAAAGAGAAGTATTAAATATTTATTTCTGTTCTGAAGTTGGGGGGAAAAATAGATGATAGTCTCATCTGGTGATAACACTCTTTCTACTCCACTGGTATCTCTGGAGGATGATCAATAGAAGTTATTAAAGTTGTATATTTTTAAATCAGCTTGATCCAGACAATCTACATCCAAGAATTTTAAAAGAGCTGGTTAGAGAGTTAATATTTGATTTTCAATAAGTCTTAGAGCACTGGGGAATCATCATCTCCAAAAGTCCAACCTATACCCTATCTCGTTGGAAGTGGGCAACAATCAAAGTAGGGGACTGCTTGACCAGGTGAAGTGTGGTGGGGCCTATTCAACCTTAGCTGTTATGGTAGCCATGAGGGCCTGTCATGAACTCTGAACAGTCAGCATATGAGGCTCTGGTGAAGACGTCCCCCGTAGCAGATGAACCCTTCAGGTCAATGGCAACGGTCGCCACATAGCTGAAGGCAAAGTACTATGAGTTCGCAAAACGGCTTCAGTCACTGTACTTCCTTTCCCCAAGATGAAGAAGTATTTGTGGATGTACGATATAATATGGCACACACCATAGGGGATTATTGCACTGGACCTTTGCTCACTAGGTGAACTAATGATCATTACTGAGAAAGTGGAGCCCCAGCAGGATTGGCTCCTGGTCCTAGACTATTTAACGTTTTATCAATGACTTGGGAGAAAAAAAACATTGATAAAATTTTCAGATGACATAAAAATTGGGTGAGTGATAAATAATGAATAGTGAAAGTCACTAATTTAGAGCAATCTAGATCACTTGCCAAATGGGGGTCAAGCAAGCAACGCATTTTAATAATGGTTAAATGTAAACATATATCTAGAAACAAAGAATGTAGGTCATGCTTACAGGACAGGGAACTGCATCCGAGGAATCAGTGATTCTGGAAAAGATTTAAGGGTGTGGTGAACAATCAGCTGAGCATGAGCTCCCAGTGACACACAGTGGTCAAAAAAGCTAATGTGATGCATAAAATAGGGGATGCATAGAACAAGGGCATGTCAAGCAGGAGCTGAGATCTTATTTGACCTCTACATTTGGCATGCGTGTGACCTCTACTGGAAATGTGTGTCCAGTTCTGTTGCCCACAGAGTTGAGTGAAGAACAAAGAAAGTAAATGGAAATCATTTCTTACAGCAATAGACTCAAAGAAAGTGCTTAAATTACTTATTTTATCAAAGAAAACACTAAGTGGTGACTTGAATTATAGTCTCTAAGTATCTACATAGGAACAAATACTGAATAATGAGCTCTCTTCAATTTCACGGAAAAAGCTATTGAATGATCAAACAGCTGGAAGTGGAATAGACAAATCCAGACCAAAAATAAGTTATGAAATTTTCAGTGAAAGCAATTAACCATTAGCTCAATATACTTAGGGTTGTGGTGGATTCTCTATTGCTAAATTTTTTAATTGAGATTGAATGTTTTTCTAAAAGGTCTGCTCTTGGACTTACTGGGGGAAGCTCTATGATGGTCACCCTAGATGACCACAATGACCCCTCCAGCCTTGGACTTTATGACTTCTCCCTCCCAACCTACATTGTCTTAATAGAAATTAGGTTGCAGTGCAGAAGACCATTCACTTTATTGTAATAGACTCTGTACAGTTCAAACTTTTCAAAACCCACAAATATTGATTTTCTGGATATCAAAACCACACAAATCAACTTTTAACAGCTTTTATTTACAGAATTATAATAAATATTACAAGGAAAAAGCAACACTCTCACCATTTTACTCTTGGGCCTCTCTTAGGACCTCTGCCAATCATATAACATGGTAGTGTGATGCATATGTGAGGAATGGAGTCAGGAAAGATAGCTAACCTAACTCCAAGACTTCAGACACCCAAGCAATATGTTCATCTCCCAAGAGCAGTAAGCTACACGTTGTGGGATAATATACCTGCTTCTTGTGGCTCAATAGAATTATCAGAACCTTTACTAGCAGCTACTTGATTTTAATTTTTTATTTTATATGGTCTTTGCTGACCTTGTACATTATAAATCACCATCTGTAAAAGCTCAAGTGCTGTAACAATGGCTTCTTTTTCAAAACCAAACACACAAATATTCCTGTATTTTCACATTTTTTACACAATTCATATATAACACTGAGTCTTTAAAAAAAAAAGCACTGAATCCAGTTCCTTACGCTTGAACAAAAAAATAGCAGAATTTTTTTTTTTCCAATTGCCAAGTCTCCAAAATGGCCTGTTAAAAACATGTTATAGTGATGGTTGACAAATTGCACAGAATGACAGATACAGTAAATATGAACTGGTACATGTAGAACAAAACTAAGAGCAACTGGAGAATGGCTGTTGTCTGAGGTCCCATCTGACATGGGTTTGCAAAATCTGGCAAAGAGAGAGAGGGAAATTTAAAAAAAAAAAAAGGCAAGTCACTCAGTAGCTCATCAGTTTTCCAGCACTAAAACTATATTTAAGTGCAATACTCACGAATGGGCTGATGAAGAGGTTGTAGGTAGCACTTTTCCTTTACTCATAACCAGAGTTAAGTGTTTTAAAATGCGAGTGTGTCCTAAACGTAAAGGCACTGAGTAATGGATGAGGGAAAGATATTATGGTTCCTTTGCAGAAATCCTGAGCTGTGTACAGACCATAGCCGAACACATCAGATCCTACTGACGCAAATAAAACGGCAGAGCCATATAAACACCACTGGGAAGACTGGTTCTCTGCTTCGTTATTAGATGCTCCTTTCATTAATGCACGCAAAGAAGGTAACAAAGGTTATGAACATTAAACTGACAAACTAAGTTTACACTGTGGTAATAGAATTTTAACAAGGAATCACCAAATTTAACGCACACTAGATCACTTCTCCAAGCATTACTACTTCCATCATCAGGATATGCAAATAGTGAGGAAGGAAATCCACCATAGTCTCCCCACTGAATAATTCAGTCATAAAACAAGCAGCTCTCTTTCAGCTATGCTGAAAAACTGGTAAGCTAAGATGAATACGATTGGCTATTTTCCCTTACATTTAGAAACTAAGTTTTTGAATTTGTCTTTATGATAAATGGAATATGGACGTAAATGGTTCACTCTAGCAAACTATATGGAATTCAGGAACTTCTGCAAGTTGGGAAAAATCTCAAGTGCTCAATAAAAATTTCAGCTACAGCTTATAAGAGTGAACAGAGATGTCAAAGTTTCTACTAATTGTAGAAAGTCAATTTTTACGAGACACTATATTCATGGATATAGTGACTTTCCAAGTTTCAGAACAGGTAGTTAAATAAGAGTTAGAGGTGCAATGGTAAAACAGTGGTCCAAAAACTCAGCTAATACACAACCCTTAAAGTTTGGATTGGGTCAAGCAATGAAGTCTCAGAAGAAAAGGCACAAAGCAGCAAAAAAACCCAAAAAAACAAGTGCAATATGTAAGGCAAAGAGAAGCTAAAGTCTCTCAAAGGATTCACACATCGATTCTCAATGACCCTAGACATGTACAATGCACAAGAAGCCATTCAAGTGTTTTCATCAGAGAAAAACTGAGTAATTCCATGTAAAGCAGCATTTTGAAAACTTAAAAAAACAAACCAAGCAAAAAAACCCAAAGACTTTAAAACATACCAGTGTACATTTCCCTCCCATGCCCCCTTTGATTCATTATATAAACTCTGGAACTCTCCAAGAAAGAATTAGTTGTGATTCACAACTTCAAATGTAAATGGGAGGAAGCCAAGACTATAATAAGGTTTCTGATGATCTTAGTGCTTACTATCGTATAACGTCCAAGTAATGCACTTCTGGATACAGCGTGTTAACAAGCAGAGCCAAGAGATTATTTCCATCTTGAAGACAATGACCTGGGTGTTTGATAAACTTGGATGCCTGAGAGACCTGTTCCTGATACTCCATATACTGTTTGTTTGAGGCCATAAATTCAAGAGCATTCAGTGCCTACAGATAGAGAGAAAAATTCAATTAGCTACATATATTCTGTCCCTGTTTTCTGCCGTTATTATAAATGGGCCAGATCACTAGCTAGTGTAAACAAATGGGATTCCATTTACTTCAATGGATCCATGCTGATTTACACTAGCTGAGGATCTGACCCTACATTTGTGTAGCAAACATTTATACATAAGGCCCCCATGTTCATCTAATATTCAGCCTACACAATTTTTTATAGTTCAGTATCAGCAGATTAGATTCACACTACACATGCCCATATTGCTCTGTCTATGAGGGGGACAGGAACAAATACTCTATCTTAAGTTTCACTGAGGTATTTAATTTCAATATAATTTATATTTAGACCAGGCACTAAAGAATCTAAGCGAAAACACACCACAATATAGCTCATAATATTCTTGCAATACACTGCACAATGTTCTTAGAAATATCCATGATTTCCATACAATCGCATGTTACTTCTGCCCAACATTGCAGGTTAAAAATAGTATGTTAAAGTGATATTGCTGGTCTCCAGAAGCGATAACACCAGTGATTGATTAAAGCTAGAAGAATAAACCTCATTTACTTTTCCCTTATGGCAGAAAGAGAAAATAGATCAGTCAGCTTCTCTTCATGATCCGTTCCACATTCTGCTGAAGAATGTGAGCTGCAAACACTCTGTGGAGCAGGAGTGTCACTTGGGCCTGGGTCCACAGTACCCGTGCTCTGAATTTTCCCAAGGAGTGCCCCAAGCCAAGCTGAGCTGCAAGCTGCACGCCAGTGGGCTCAACTGGGCCATCAGGCAGAGCCTATTTAAATCTCCTGTCCTGCGGCAAGGCCACACGCATGGGCCAGTGCAGGAGAACAGTGGTGGAAATTTAAAATTCTGCTATTCTAGTGCTCTGCCGCTAAGACCAACAGCAAGGTGAGTACCCTGATGGAGAGGGGGGAGAAGGGGAGCTGGGAGAAGATCGAGGCACAAGGCTAGAGGAGAGGAGGAGGGGTTCAGGAGCCAGCCAGCTATTGCCAGCTCTGGGGTGGGGTGGGGAGCTGGGAACACCTGAGCTCAGGGGAGGGGGAGACAGAGGAGGCTGAGGCCAGGCTCAGCAAGGACCCGGATGGGGGTGCAGCAGAACGGAGGCTTGGCAAGGGCCTGGGAGGAGCCAAAGCAGTTGTCCGGGCTCGGACTTAGTGGATACCCCAGACCACTGCAGCACCAGAGCTGGGTGAGCAGCACACTGGGGCAGGGCTGGGCCCGAGCTGGCAGTGGGGAGCCATCACCAGGTAAGAGTGCCGAGGCCTGGCCCAATGGCA
Source organism: Podocnemis expansa (assembly GCA_007922195.1). Lineage (NCBI taxonomy): Eukaryota > Metazoa > Chordata > Testudines > Podocnemididae > Podocnemis > Podocnemis expansa. The sequence goes on along the minus strand of ML682015.1, from coordinate 14,644,189 downwards.
GTTTCCAGTAGAGGGGTACCAGCATCAGAGGATGGTTTGGAGTAGCAGAGTGAGCACAAATAGGGGAGGAAGGAGTTTGCTAACTGAATACGGCGGTGGGTGGAGGGGGGTTGGCCCCAGGGCCTGTGGCCACAATCTTTTTCTTACAGAGCAATACCCCTGCTGCAGGGGGATGCTCTTCTTTTGCCCTGGTCCTTTGAATGTTTTCACAAAACTTAAATGTTGGGGTAAACATGGCCTGAATAGAACCCTTTAAAGGGAATCTATTAAAGTCAAAGCTGATGTTTCGCCCCTTCTACCTGCTGTTGCTGGGTTCAAACACTCCTGAACTCGGGGCCCGTGGACATGACAAAGCTGCACTGATTCACCCAAAGGAACTGTTTTAAAGCAGTTTTTATTAAACTGCAACAAAAAGGCCCACAGACACACTTATTTGAATTTAAACCAGGTTTATTTAGCTTACTCAATCAGGAATCAATTTAGGTGAAACTGAAATAATGCCCTCTTAAACAGAAATAAAAGAGAGTGACCAAATAGAGGTATGCACCAGTTTAAGCCAATTTAAAAATCACACTTTAAGGTGACCTAATGCTTCTTGCTCACACAGCCACAGGCTCAGAAAAACTTAAACCCTCCTGCCCACTTTCTATTGACACCATTTGTATTCTGAAGTTACCTAGAAAGTTTTATTTTTGATCACAGCAAAGAAAAACACCGACTACTTGAAATTATTACTTCATTGGTAAAACTGGTCAATCCTGTCCCACTGTCGAAGAGTGTATTTTCCAGTTCTTTTTTGTCTATTTTATGTTACTTTTCACTTAATGCAGTGGATGTATTATTTCTTTGAAAGATGTGTGTTTTAAGATTTACAATGTGACAAAATAATCCTGCTACACAAAATGGTTGCTGTGCAAACAGCTCTACCTACACACAACTCATATCCATGGCCTAGATCACATTGGGTTCCTTAGCCCTGCTCTCTCAAACACAGACTAGCAGTCCTGCAAAATTGTATCAAACTGTGCAGTAGTTTGCTATACAAATCAGACATTTCAGAGAGGTTAGGCATAATACACATTGTTTGTAACGATCCCTATGAGCCTCACACTGCAATTTGATTAGAGAGACAGAGGATGTTCAGTGAAATCAATGGCTGACATGAGCTACCTGCTGGGCCTTCTGTGACAGATGGAGCTCTGAACCTGGCTTCAGACGGATTTGATTCTCCTGAGGAATCTGTACCAACAGGAAGGCTGACATGCTGCGAGTGACCACACGGAACCTTAAGTGCCAAGAGGAAGAAAGAAGTTGATGTAAATGGTAGAATTCAGATGTCCTTCAGCATTAAAGATTAACGATGCCCAATGATACCCCGCTATAATTTCTTGCACTAAATGGGGTGAGGGGTCTTTATACTCTCTTTAAAAAAAAAAAAAAAAAAAAAACACACAACAATCAACTGCCTGTAATAGAACACAATTATCACAAATAAACTGAAGATCTCATTGGTCTTAGTTATAGCCTCGGATCACCCCCAAGCCCTTCTTTTAATTCTTTGCACTTACATCCTTCGTACATTTTCAGATATAGGTCACGAGAATCTGAGGGTGAAACCTGGCTTAACTCAATTTAATGGGAGCTTTGCCACTCATTTCAATGTGGCTAGGATTTCACCCAAAGAAATCACTCATATGCTCAGAGTTGTGGTCATAATGAAGAGCTTTGCTGGATTAGAGCCCTGTGGATGATTTTCCCTTTCATCTTCCCAGTTGAATTTCTTTTTGTTATCTTATTCCCAAAACTTTTTAACCATCTTTTCAGGAAGGAAATTGTGTTACACCTTAAATTTGATCTGAGTTTGAACCACTCTCATGTCTTCCAATGCATCAAGAATAAAAAAGAAAGGCAGAGTGGCACATGTATATACACACACTCACTACATAAGACATGCAAGACAGTTCACTGCTAGAGACAAGGTAAAAGAAAGCCAGACAAGTGTTCTTTCTGATGGATCTCTCTGCAAACATAACCAGCTAGTTCACACCTTCCAAATGTATTTTCCCTTCCCCTCTGAACCACCAACTATGGAAAGTTTACATTCAGATATTAATGTGGTTCCAGAGGCCCTGAGTTCTCTATAATGGGTGCACAAAGGAACAACTCTCAACTTTCATGAAGCTTTGATTCTGAACCTAACTTCACAGCTTGACTTCATTCACTCATAAAATGCATAGGATCTGTCCAAGTATTTTCAAATCACATGCCTTCTTAGTCAGAGCATATTATCCTACTTTCTTACCTGGATGACAATGGAGATTTCCTGCCTAGACCAATAGCACCTAATATTCCTGACGACAGTCTCTCTTCAGCCAACTGATTCTGCCTGCTCTGCATTGACAGCAATATTCGAATGACTGATTCAGTCAGGATGGCATCATTCTGCTCCATCTGGATTAAGGATAACTGCAGGACTTTATGCCACCAGAGAAAGAGCTTCGCCTCTTCCTTCACTGAGCTTTTGATAGATGAAAGAACAATGATTAGAATAGGTAACTCCTGTGAAGCGAAACTCCAGAAATTACGTGCTCAGTGAAGAAACTAATGGGAGAAGTTCAAAGGCCTGTATCATGTAAAAAAAAAAAAAATCAAACTAGACCATCAGAATGACTTCTTCTGACCTTAATTTTATTAATAAATGGTATTGCAAGCACTAAAATGAACCTACACCACTATAAAATCTGGTGCAAAAGACTGGTGAACCAGGTCCATTGTTCTCTGCTCTTGACTTTATTTACAGATATTTGATACTCTAAGACAGAGGTTCTCAACCACTGTGTTGGGACACATTACTGTGTAGCCACATAGTGATAAGTGTGTTGCGAAGAGCCAGGGAGCTGGCTGGATTTGGCTTGGAAGGGATGGGCTGGTGTGTCCTGTTGAGCCATGATATGCCACTAAGTGTGTCGCAACCTGCGAAAGGCTGAGAAACACTGCCCGAAGTAGTAGTAAATATTGTTGTACCCAGGATTTCAATTTTCCACTTTTTTTTTTTTTTTTTTTTTTTATAGCTATGGAAACACTGAAGCCTTCTGTTGTGCAGAGTACATAGAATAAAGTTCCTCTGTGGTTATTTTTAAACATTGTTTTAAAACCAAGTTGTCTGAAGTCATGCCAAAGGTTAATGAACTCAGATATTCCCCAGAAAGCATCAGCATGAAAGATCTTCACCAGGCAGTCCTCCATTAACTTGTATCCAGTCCTTCTATCCACCACCTAAAGCTCCTTGAAGACAGCTGTTAGCTTTATAGAAGGGAGCAAAACAGTCTTATGTAGTCAGTGGTCTTTCCCCACTTTGGCAATCAGGTGACTAGAGCTGGAGGTTATTACAGTCATCACAGACAGCCAAGAGATTTCAACCACAAAGAGGAGATCATGCATTTTCCTAGCAAGGCCTTTTAATCAAAGAAAACTCTGCCTGTATTGCCATTACACTGGAGAGGAATTTACCAGACATCAGATTTGCTACGTTCTATAAGGGGTGTCAAACATGCAGCCGGCCCGTGACTGCACTCAGTGGGACCACACACTCTCTCTAACAGCAAGAGAAGGGTCTTGTGTACCCAGCATTCTGCAATGCCATAAAAGTTCAGGTCTTGCAACATTCCAGAGTGCTGGGTGTGCCCTGCGAGACCATACTCTTTCTCTCTAACACAGAAAGTAGTATCATGGAGCACAGATTTGCATAGACAGCACTCAGCAATGCTGTGAGAATGCCCTAGTATTTCCATTTATGGTACGTACAGCTCACTTGAAGTACACTTAAGTCAAATCTGACCCATTGTAGCAAGCAAGTTTGACACTCCTGTTCTACAAAGAAATGTCAAGCAGCATATGGCATTTACCAGTGCACTATACATCAGCGCTATGAGCATTACTTACAGTGCCTCACATTTTCCTTCTTCAAAGTTCTTTACAAACCCTCTCCATTCTCACTACATATCTTCTACATTTTCCACGGAGGCACAGAGACAAAGATCTCCATTTTTTTAAAAACGCCCACTAAGTTTGGGTACCCAGCTGATGATTGTTCCCCCACAAAAGTGAGCATCCCCCATTAACTTCATGTCCTTATAAAAACCAGGCCCTCAAGCCGAACAATCAAAGTGACAAATCAGTGGAGCCTTGAAAATAAAGACCAAGGCGATTTGCTCAGGAAGCAGTAGCAGGGCTGGAATTTGAAAGCCTGATGTCTTGGTCCAATGCCCAGACAAAGGACTGTACTGAATCAAACCTTCAATACCTGGGATACACTTGCTCGAGCCATTTGACAACAGACAGCAGAATTTTCATGTCGCTGGCCAGAGTCTGCTCAGCATTTAAACGCTGCAGCATGTAGACATAAAGGGTCAGGTAGCTCCCCAAAGATAAACACTCCTGCAGGAAGTCTTCCATTGTGAGTTCAGGAACTTGAAGAGAGGCGAGTATAGGGCCCCAGCCTAAACTCTGGTTGTGAGGAAAATCTTCAAATGAAGTGAGAGAAGAGAATACAAAAAGGAGAGGGTGTGTTTGTTAAAACAGTTTGACGACAAGGCAAAGCTTTAGACGTAAGCTATTTGACTATGCTCTTTTAAATTAAATACTTCATACTATTGCAGCTATCTTCCAAATCATCAGCTCATCAGATAATCATGGAAGTTAGAAAAGGAAAAGACTTATTAGGTTACCTCATCCATCTCCATGCAGCCAAATATATTTGCTTGTGTTAGAACAGCATTAGTTTTTTTAAGTCCCAGTGATGAGACTTCAAACACTTGCCTGGGATGGGCTTTAAAGTCTCACTGAATTGACTGGTGCAGAAATATAGTGGCATAGAACTCACACCAAAACACTACAAAATTTGAAAGAGACCATGATCCTCTCTGTAGGGTTTCTTATAACTGTCCTATAGAATTCTATCAAATAACATACCTTTGTATTAAATTCCACATGACTGTTTTTAAAAAGTTCTAAAAACAATCCTTTTCTATTAAGTTCTGTATTACTTTTTCATAAAAGAATGAACTAGAACACATAGAAAGAGTCATTTAGCTCCTCTCAGCTAGAACAAGTAGCCATCAGGCAGAGCTAAACAGTCTCAGAAAAGTGCAGGTGGAAACAAGTATAAGAAAACATTATGTTAAAAGTATAAAACACAACAAAAGAAATGCAAAAATAAGCAACACTGTCCACAGACTGCTTGGCCATGTCTAGCTATTACTGCAGATACATATGTGGAGCACAGTAACATCAACATACTTCAGGAAAACAAGCAAGGAGTCCTGTGGCACTTTTAAAGACTAACAAATTTATTTACCACATGAGCTTTCTTGGGCAGAATCCGACTTCGTCAGATGCATGGGATTCAGCCCACAAAAGCTCATGCAATAAAGAAATCTGTTAGGCTTTAAAAGTGCCACAGGGCTCATTGCTTGTCTGGCTGAACCAGACTAACATGGCTGCCCCTCTGGAACTTTTGACGTTGAATACCTACAAAAGAAGATCTGAGTGTGAAACTGAAACAAAAGCTATTATTGAACAGCCTGGGCCTACAAGAGGTTCGACCTGGTAAGTAATTAGTGGACATTTCAAGAGTGATCTTTAATGTGAGCTCAGAACTTGGTTTACGTGACAGAATGGAAGGCTCTCACTTACCTTCATTAAAGTAAGCTGTAATACAAGCTTCCGTGGTCTCTGCCATGTGTCTGACGGATGCTAGGCTCTGGCATGCTGCCGTTAGAAGAGGCAACACTAGCAAGCCATGGACTTTGGTACTGATCCAGTTTCGTAAGCTACTCCGCAGAGACTCTGCTGTTGTGATGCTTGCATTATTCATCATCATCAGCACTTCTGAAAAGAGACTACTGAGAGCCATATGACAACTCTGCATATCCATGTCTGAAAGTCAAAGAAAAACCTCTGTAAGAATAAGTCAGCTGTAAAAACAAAATGAAAAAAAGGGACAAAGGATGATCTTGTGTTTCAGGCACTGGATGGGGATTCAGGAGACCCAGGTTCAATTCTTGCCACTCCAATTGGCTTCCTATGTGACCATGGACAACTCACTTATTTGTTATGTGCCTCAGTTGTACATCTACAAAAAGGGGATAAGTTCCAAAGGAGAACTTTGACAAAGCAGGATTTTCCTCCCACGAAAGCTCATGCAATAAGTAAATTTATGTTTAAGTGCCAAAAAGGGGATAATAATCCTCCTCAACAATCCACTTTGCTTCGCCAAATTAGGTTGTCAACCTTCAAAGTAGAGACTATACCTATAGCGCCTCACATAACAGAGTCCTGATCTTGGCAGTGGTCCCCAACCATTTCAGTAACACGGCACACTTCAATGAGAAAAAAATTCCATGGCACACCCACTTTTTGCAGCTAAAGTGATTGCTCATAAACATCATATTTACTTAAATTTACTATGGTTACAGTCTTACTAGAAAGGGTTTTGTTACCTCTGTACAAAATTTCATGGCACACTTGGACAGCTTTCAAAGCACACTGGTTGCAAACCACTGCTCTGGGTGCTGTTTCAGTGTGGGGGAGGAAGGGCAGGAACCATTTATTGGGCTCCCACTCAACATGACTTGGTTGTAAATTAAATGACTTACAGCTGAAACTCACTATGGTTTCATGATCATTTCACATATGTCCAGAGGAGTCCAAGAGATTTACCCAAGTCCTAGGGCATCTCTTTTCATACTGCCTAATCTACTTCATAAGGGCCCTTTAACAGTAACCATTTATACAAGTGTTCTTAAAACCAGTTTAAATGTATATTCATTATGCTTAGTTCTAATAATAATCCTTGTTTAAAGATAGCACTTTTCACAATTTGATTCAACAATTTACATTATTAAATGGAAATTATATATTTTAATACTATTTTTATAACCTGATTAACTCATTAATCCACACAGCCCTCTGGAAGAAAGTATTACTGTCACCACAGTTCAAATGGTGAAACTGAGGCAAAAATGTTAAATAACTTCTCCAAGGCCACAGCCACTTAAATCAGGGGGTAAAAAATTTTGCCAGACACCTAATGAGCCAGAGGCTGACAAGAAAAATGAAAATATCGTTGTAAGATGTCCTGCCCTTCTCAGCTCAGCTGCTGTGAAGTAGAAAGGTGCTGTCAATGGATGCTCTCTACCTTTCTTCCCAGCAACTTCCAACTACCAAATGTCTGATGAATCTGATGCTTGCCAACATGCTGTTCAGGTGCTAAAAGGAAGGCTCTTCCTCCACCCACTCCAACTGCCTACACCCAAGAATCTTCTCTCTTTTTGCTGCTATGTATGAGAAGGAAAATTCCCACCCCTTCAGTTGTGTGAGAGCACACGTGTTCCTCAAAACCCAGTTATTTTCCAAGAGACACTGATAACACAGTCAATCAATCCCCAGTGGCCCAAAGTTCATCTCAGAAGTATTGTATGTATTGTAAATGTATGAAATAGTTCAAAAAATTATCTGTATATGTAACTGGCCTGACTCTATATAAACTATACATCTTGACAACTGTAAAAAAAATGCCATTTCCTTCCAACCAACCTGGAGGGTTAAAGATGACAATATCGTCTAACAGCTTTGACATTTCTTGTTCCAGTAATGAAAGGGTTATTTTTCCATTTTGTTCCAGGATGCTGAGAAACTGAACCACCTGATGAATGTACGCTTGGCATTTTAACGGTGCATCCTATTAAAATTTTAAAAGGTTGGGAAACTTAGTGCTAGTCTCATGGACCATATGACCACATGTCACATCAGAACTCAACAAGAGAATTAAAGATGTTCAGAAGGAGTCCAGAGGCATTGTCAATCATACTCACAAGATGCATATGACTATCAGAAGCAGCACCAAAGCCAGCAGAAATCTTTAAGAGTTTCATGATCAGTTTAGCTGCAGAGTCCTTGGCTAGGATGATGGAAGGAGAATAGTGGTTGCTGAAGTAGCTGAGGACATTTTGATAAGGTGCAATGTGCACAAGTTGCCAAGGAAGAGAGCTGGTCTGTCCAAGGAGGTTAATAAGTGGTGACTCCTGAGAATTTAAGAAAAATAATTTTAAAAGCTCTTTTTATAAAGTCACAAAACAAAATATTGGAAATTAATGGAGAGATCAATGCACAGAGTAAAAAACCTACCAAACAGCAGACTTCTGGCAAGCTGGCATTAATATTTCATTGTATTAAAATAATACTCCCTACATTTGAATCCATCATCCTTACTATTGGCATTACAGGGCATCAGGCAGCCCAAACCAAGATTAGCAGACCAATGTGTTGGCCCAGTAAGACAGTACTTGCAATAAAAAGTGCTTCGCTCTAGGCACACATGAAACTGTAAGAGGGCAAATGGAGGCACAGTGACATGACCTGATTCCCCTAAGGTCACACCAGCAAGTAATATGGATTCAGGTAATAGGAGAAAAAATAGGATATAGGGTAGGGGTGGCCAAACTTATAGAACTCAAGAGCCACACAAGTTGATAATTAAACCTTCAAGAGCTGCACTGAGGCATATAGCCATATACTTTTATTGACTAAACTGATTTGCTGACACTCTTCCATGAGCCACATCTTTTCATTCAAGAGCCACAAGCGGCTCCTGAGCCGCAGTTTGGCCATGCCTGATACAGAGTAATAGGGAAAATGAGAATGGGGGGGGGGGAATTGTCTCTATTTAACTCTGAGTTAACAGTGTTGAGTCTGAATATGAATTCCAGTTCTGCAGTTTCTCTTTTTTTCCCCATTACAAGAGGAAATTTTGCTTTCCTTCTTCCCTCACCTCCCTCCTATGTGGTGTCCCCCACTATCTGAACCTAAACCATTGCACCGATTTGCTGTTACAGTCTGACCTGATCCTATGACTTATACTTCCCTGCATTTATTTTCTTCTCATTCAACTGTACTTCTCCATCTTCAAGCATCTGACAAAGTGGGATTTTCCATCCATGAAAGTTCATGCAATAAATAAATCTGTTAGTCTTTAAAAGTGCCACAGGACTTCTTGTTTATTTTACTAAACTAGACTAACACAGCTACCCCTTTGCAGCTGGACAAGAATTTTACATTCTTAATATAAATGCAAAGATAACACATCAGCCACATTGGACTGGAATGCAAATCAGAGCATGTCATTCAGGAGGAAAATTTCAAGGGGAGAAAATTAAGATGCTAATGAATCTTGCTCTAAAATGTTTTACACCAACCCCTCTGGAGATGGGAGGAAAATCTTTTTGGGAGACTCACACATTACATATAAGCTTAAGAAAGATCTCTGAAATGACACTATAGCTAGAAGGTAATTGAAATGACCACGTTGTACGTGATAGTTAAGTCCAGTAATTTTAGTAAGTTGGAAAATACAACAACAATTGTAGATGATGAGGCTAGGATGCAGGTTAATAACATCATACCGCCTCAACACAATGGCTGAAATGAAGAAAAGGAGAAAATGACTATTGTTTGTATTGTGGTAGCGTTGTGGAGTCCCAGTCAGGGACCAACACTCCATTGTGTGGGCTCTGTGCAAGCACAGAGCTTTTCAGGGACGCACCATGCCACCACAGGTGGAATCCAGGAGCTATGACTAATTTTATGCAAAAACTTTACTCATCTCAGTCTTCAACCTTGGTAATGAATCTTCAAAACCCACTCTGGCTAAATATTTCTCATTGTGTTTAATGCGTTCCACCTCTTTATCAAACAAAGATTTAAATGTAACCATAAAAAAGTAGGACTCACTTCCTATCAAATACCAAATCTGTGTTCACCAGAAAGAGGGGTGGGGACAGAACAGGTGGAATAGACTCAGCCAGAGGAAGTTGGCTATAAAAGTGTTCAGACTCTCTGGGCCTTCAACAGCTACTGGGTAGTGAGATAAAAAGACTCCCTGGTAGGAATAACCACATTTGTTTGCTTTTAACAACTCCTAAGAAGCCACTGGAGGCCCAACTGCCGTCAGATCATTGCTTCTCAAAACCTACTCCTAGGAGAGTACAATTCCCAATTCAACGATACACAAAATTTTACCATGCTTACAAGTCCTCTCTGGTGTACAACTGTGTGCTACTCCCAAATGTAATAAACTTTAAATAACTCTTCCCTCTGTGAGAGAGAACAGCAACCTCCCTCCTTGCAGAGGGCTGGCTTCTCTTTAGAAAGGAGTGCTAATAAATTTAGCTATCTGGAGTCACAGATTTTGACCCCACCTCTCCTGCCTCAGAAACTCTGGATGCATATACATTAAGAACAGTAAAATTCAATTCACATAGGGTATGTCTACTCTGAAAAGTTTTTTTCAAAATAAGGAGGCTTATTTTGAAAAAACTTTTTACCTGTCCATGCAGGCATTTTGGTATTTTGAAATAAGTGCTTCGTTCTTTCAAAAAACAAAGCGCTATTTTGAAATAACTAAACCTGCCTATATTTTGAAAGAGCAATTCTTTTGGAACACTTATTTCAAAAAAAGCCATCCCAAGGCACAGAATTGGCTTTTTTCAAATAACAGCCCTATACTTTTCCCTGACTTCCCCTATTTCAAAAGAGAGAGTCTAGTGAAGACCCTCTATTTCAAAATAACAATTCCTACCTTATTTTGAAATAGACAGTCTTTGCTAGACTCCTATTCTGAAATAATGCTATTCTGAAATAAATTCAAAATAACTATTTTGAAGTATTTTTAGCAGTGTAGACATAGCCATAGAGGCCATCATGCCACATTCATGCAACAAGTAGGAATTTGATCTTAAACTGAATTGAAACAACATAGCTAAAGGTATTTTCAGTCCTTATTCTCAGAAAGGCCCTAACCAGTGAAGGGGGCATAGGAAGGAGGGTGAAACAATAACGGCTTAATAGTTTAATACACCAGAGTAAATCAGGCTCTTGACAAGAAGGTGTCCCACAATGGACAGTGAAAAGCTACATCCAGAGAGGAGGGGTCTAGTGGTTGGAGCACTTGAACTGGGGCTCGGGCATCCTTGTTCCACTAAACCCTTCTTGTGCGATATTTGTGCCTCAGCTGCCCATCTTAAAATGGAGAGGAAAGCACGTCACTGTCTCACAGGGGTGTTGAGAGGATAAACACAGCAGAGATAGAGAGATGCTTAGATATTATAGTAAAGGGGGCAACATACGAACCTACGATAGACAGACCCAGTGGACCCAGGTCTGGAAACAGTCTGTGGTATTTCTTATAGTAGTGTGCTGCATCTCAAGCATGGCTTAGGCCAGGTCTACACTTAAAAAGTAGGCAATCTGATCAGCCTCTGAACTTTTTCATAATTACCTCTTTGCTTATAAGTTGCTCTTCCTTTGCTAGCAAGACTACCATATACAGCAAGCAGACAATCATGGTGTGCGTTTCAGGACGGGGGCTCGGATTCCAGGCATCAGACAGGATGCTGACCCAGTTTACGTCACATAAAACAGAACCCAAGAATATGAAACAACTCTTTGGGCTGCCTCTTTCAACCTAGGAGAAGACAAACAAGCACCTTTATTTTATTTATTAAGGTTTAAACAATAACTGAAAGGACACTACCCATGACTTCAGGCACACTGACACCATCAATGGCACAATTCAACCTCAGCCACATCAAATAATCAACTTACAAGAACTTAAAATCAGCCAGGCAAGTGCAGACTTCCCTTCTACCCCCTTCCTTGTTGGGGAAGCATAACCCTCACTACTCTCCAAAACCCCACTATACCCAGAAAGCCACCAAATCCAGAGTACTTCAGATGAAGATGCAAAATTCAGACTTTCAGCTGGAGAACTGCAACTCATCATTCTCCCTCTGGAAGAGGGAGAAATTCTGAGAAATTGTGTAACAACTTCGGGTGTGCATGGACAATGCACCTACAGGAAAGCAGGAAAAGTCTTGGAGGTGAAGTCCCACTACCATCTGTACTACAATTTTAGGGTGCAAAACAGAAGCAGTCAACTAGAAAATGAAAGTACAGTGTGTCATTTTAGTTAGCATAAAACTGTTTTATAATCACTGATTGAGTCTTATTTTCCCAAACCAAATTAATTATGCCTTATAGACCAAAAACAATCAAGAGGCAAGTGTACAGAAAACATTCAATAACAAAACAGACTAAATGGATCAAAATACTTCTTCAAGGTCACTACTTCTCCAGAAATTCATCAATAAGCTGTTCTCTCTGCAGTGCCTGAGACATTAGAGCCAAGCAGCCAAAGATTCTCAGAAAGTCGAATATCTCATTGCCTGGTGACAATGTCTAGGCAGCCAATACGAAGCAACCACTGCCTGCTGTGCTCCTTTTTTCAGGTGCTTCCTCCCATTGTCTTTATTCTTCCATGTAAACTGTAAGCTCTTTGGAGATGTGACCATCTTTTTGTTCACAAAGAGGCCCTGGTCCACAACTGGGGCTAACAGGCACTGCCACAGTACAAATATTTAAATGATATGAGAGGAAAGGAAATGACCCAGTAGCAATAAGCTGGGCCATGGGAGAACTGAGTTCAATCCCCGCTCCACCACAGATATCCTGTGGGATCTTCTGCAAGTCATTTACCTTCTCTAGCCTAGTCTACATTACCAGCAAAATTTGGCAGCAGTTGACAGGAGATACATAAACTACTCTGCATAGCTTGTGTAACTCCTGTTGACTTTGTAACTCCCGTTGACTTTGTAACTCCCCCTTAGCAAACCATATTCACTGCACTGTACCAACAAGAACCACTTTCCTGTCGATTTAGCTCAATGTCACTTGAGGGGATTTCCAGACCAACTGAGTGCATCTTTACTAACCGCTCAGCTGATCCAGAAAAACTGATCGATGGTGGCAAATTTGCCGCCGTCAGAGTAGACATACCCTCAGGTTCCCACCTGTCAAACAGGAGCATAGCATTGTCCTAACTCACGGTGAGGTAGAGGAGAAATATATCCAAAGTGCAAGGTTCTCAGCTACCACACTGGGTCACTGGAGCTCAGAGAGTACCATCAAAAGCCACATCAGAGTAACTGAATCCCCACAAGCTTATGAATTACTGCTCTCTTTGTAATGATAAATAATGTAATAGCAACAATAAACTTAAGTGTTGTATGCTTTGTACAAATAAACTACTGCAGCACACTGCCATTTAATTTCAAGGATGGAATGAACTAAGTGTAAATGGTCTTATTTCAATATGCATTAGCTGCTTACTTTAAAGAATTCTTCCATAAGCATCTGATCTGGGTGCATCTCTCTCCATGGAAGTCTGCTGTATTCAGCATGGAATGTATAAAGAATGAATTCTGGCATTTTGGGGGCTGCGCATGAGTCACAATAATGCATCAGATGTAACCAGAGAGCCCCACGGTGGCCTGGCAACAACTTATCTAGATTAAAAGGAAACAGCCCATTTTAAAACACAACTCTATGGTAACCTTGCCAAATATGGACAAATTGGACTACAAAAGGGACACAAAGAGTACAGGTTCTATCCAGGACATAACATTCTTTTTTAAAAAAAACAAACAAACAATAAGATACATTTTCTTTTGTTTCAATCAATAATTAGAATGATTTTCTACTGTCTCTCTCTTTGAAAAAGTGAACTGGACGAGAAATATACAATATACTTAACATTTCTGTACAATAGACTTCATTCTGCAACTAGTGACCTGGTTCTGTCGAGTCTTTCAAAACTGTTAAGAATTTGGAAGCTTTCAAAGGCAACACAGCATGTTGGTTTTCTCAACTGAGCCGTCCCACCCTGAACTCAGCTCCGCCACCCAAGTTATTGCCGCCTAATGGCTATTCTGTGGCCTATGTGACATGAATTGGGGGTTACCATACCCATTGCTAGTGAACATGTATCGTTATGCACACAAAAAGCACCATGCCAAACAGTGTCTGCAGTCTTTGCTGTTTGCAGTCACAGTGGAGACATCTAAGACTGGAAGGGCCTCCAGATTAAATTGACTTTCCAGGCTAGGGGCACATTAGCAGGGTCATGATGGGAAGGTGAGAGTATGGACAGCAGCAGTACACGTGCACTGTGGATTAAAGGAAGAAGTCGAGTATTCAGGATAGTGAGCCATGTGCCCCCCCCCCCCCCCCCATCAGTGGTAGTTACACACCAAGTTCTGAAACAAACAAAACCCCTAGTTTGCCTAGAGCCAGGGGTAAAGTAAGCTGGAATGCCCCAGAACACTGTTCCGGGGCCCACCAATTTGAGAGGCCAGCGTTCTGGGGCCCCAATAAAATAGGAAAATCCTGCCCTGGCCCAGGAGCTGCGGCCAGAACTGGGGGAGTTTTCAAATCTCCCACCCTGCGCTTGCTTAGATGTGTGCGCAGGGCGGCAGTGGCCCAGCCAGGCAGCAGCTCCAGCCAGGTGTCGGGGGGGACAGGGAGCCAGGGGCAGGTCAAGGAAGGGGGTCAGGGAGTGGGAGGTGGACAGGGAAGGGTCCCAGGAGGATCAGGGAGCCGGCAGGGAAAGACTCAAGGGTCAGGAAGCCAGCGAGCTGGCAGGGAAAGTACCCAGGGATTGGGGACTCAGGTAGCCAGCAGGGAAGGGGCTCGGACTCAGGGAGCCAGCCTGGCTGGGATTCCTGGGAACAGGCCTGGGGGGTGTTGGGGAGGCAGGAAAGCAGGGAAGGGGCTGTGGGTCAGGGAAGGGGGGCTTGGGTTGGGAGCTGGCAAGCAGGTCAGGGAAGGGGCTCAGGAGTGGGCTTGCAGGCGAGTTGCTGAATGGTCCCAGGGGTTTGGAAGTCATGGGATCTACGTGGGAGATTACATATTTCAGAGGCCAAATGTAGCAAATTAGTTTTTTGATTGTGCTTGGGAGGTGATTGACTCGTGAAATGTTTTTACTTTTCTAGATTCCGTCTCCCCCCCTACTTGCTCTAGTTTTGCTGATTCCATGCTAATAACAATAATACTGTCCTCGATGGAGTCAGTGTTTCCTGCATTACAGATCTGAGGACTCATGCACATTTCCTAGTTGTTCAAGAGATTAAAATGTGAATTATTTAAAATGTCTCTCATTGCACAATACTTATTTGCCCCATACATACATCCCACAGACTCACTCACTATTTATAGGAAGCCACTACCAATTTCTTCTTAAAAAGTCTAATGAAGTGGATCTTTAAAAATGCTCCCACTCTGAGGGTGGCCAAGTACAACAGATATTTCTTAGTAGTTTAGATTTTGTCTTTTTATTGTCCTGATCTTCTTTTAAAATCTGGATCTGCTTTATTAAACTGAGCAAGGTGCACAGTACCCCATGACAGCAAATTATATTTTAGAGGCTAAGAAAAGATGATCATAGAATCATAGAACTGGAAAGGCCCATGAGAGGTCACCGAGTCCAGTCCTCTGCACTCATGCCAGGACCAAGTACAATGTAGGGGGGCGCAGGTGGCAGCACGCGAGGCCAGAATCAGGGTAGGGAGGTGGAGGTGGAGGGGGCAGTGTGTGAGGCCAGGATGAGGGTGGGGGGGCAGAGCTGGCAGTGAGCCAGACCAGACGAGGGTGGGGGGGGCACTGGGTGCAGCATGTGAAGCCGGGATGGGGGTAGGAGGGTGGTGGGAGCAGCAAGTGAGGCCAGGATCAGTGGGGGGGGGGGGCAGTGTGTGAAGTCAGGATCAGGGCCAGGGGGCAATGAAGGCAGAGTGTGAGGCTGGGATCAAGGTCGGGGGGTGCAGATGAGTGGAGGGGGCAGTGTGTAAGGTGAGGATCAAGGCCAGTGTTTTTATGGAGTGATAACTATATTTTTAAGGAGCGACAACTGATGCATGCATATGTTGCAAAAGACTACCTGCTGGGTCCGCACATGCATGGAAGGGGCCCAGACAATACGGGAAGGGGCTCAGAGATTAGGAGAGTTCTGGGGCCCACCAAATAATACTTTAACCACAGCCTAGAGCTGTTGTGTCTAGTCTGTGACTGTGCAATGGAATATCCTTGCAAAATGCCATGAAGCCCAGCAGCACCCATGAACAAAAGCCCAGTGGCCCCCGCATAAACCCAGGATCTTTTACCTACTAGTCTGCCAGGAATCCCATAAAAACAAAGAGCAGCTGCTCAAATACTGCCCAGAACCCTTCTCGCTCCCATTCCCAACTAATGACAGCACCTGCCTCACCACCCTGCACTGATCTGCCTGCTTTCCCACCCTTACAGCATGTGCCCATAAACCATCCTACTAATACCACACCATCCTGATCCTCAGGTGAGGAATGAATGTTCCAAAAAAACTAACGTGGGCACTGCAAGACCCAGGTGGCCTCTAGGGCGTTCTGAAGAATACACAGCTACCTGCTACTGGAGACAGGGTCCAAAGGGGTAGCTGCATCAGTCTAGTTCAGCAAAATAAACAAGGAATCCTGTGGCGCTTCTAAAGACTAATAAATTTATTCATCCCATGAGCTTCTGTGGGAGAAAATCCCACTTCTTCAGATGCTCTGAAGATGGGGGAACTTACAGAACAGGAGCAAAGTAAATGTGGGGGGGGAGTAAGTCAGAGGATCTGGTCAGACTGTAAAAGTTAATCAAAGCAGTTTGGATTCAAACAGTAGAGTACAGCAATTAGCAGGGAGGTAGGGAAGAGGGAAAGAAAAGCAAAATTACCTGCTGTATGGGTTTTTTCCCCATTACAACAAGTAATTTTGCTTTTCTTTCTGTCTCCTCCCCCCAACACCTCCCTGCTAATTGCTGCACTCCGCTGTTTGAATCCAAACAACTGCTTTGATTTGCTGTAACAACCTGACCTGATCCTATGACTTACACATCCCTCCTCCTACTTTGCTCCCATTCTGTAAGTTTCCCCATCTTCAAAGCATCTGACAAAGTGGGATTTTCTCCCACAGAAGGTCATTTGATAAATAAATTTGTTAGTCTGTAAAAGTGCTGCCAGGCTCCTTGTTTGTTCTCCTATTGAAGAGGGTCTGTTAATGATGCAGGACCAAGATAGGGGTCCCCAAAGTGCACCTGCCACTGGAACAAGGAACATTTTGTTTGCTTTTAAGCCCCCCTCTCCTCATCTCCATGCCCTCTGTCAAAACATTTTGCTTTGCATGTGCTAACCTTTCTAAAAACCTAACCCTTCCTCTGCCCCTCTCACCAAACCTTTTTCATTGCGTAAGTGAGTTACAGGACAGAGTTTATATAACAGAACTGCAGACAAGCTTTGCTAGAAATTCAGACCCACCAGACAAATCCACTCAGAACACTATTTGAGCTGTTAGGGAAGAAAGCACAATGGTGGAGAAGCAACACTGACTGCATGAATCTGGACTTCACCCACCTTTAAAGCTTTGGTGCAAGATCTCTATGCAATCTGTGAACAACTGCACCATGCTGGAGGCTACAGGAGTGTCACTCTCCAACCAGGGGTAGCAGCGCTGAGTACTTCAAAACACAAACAGTAAAATCACATCATTACATTTATTGAGACACCCTCAGGAATAAGCATTTATGCAATTTAGAAATATTTGCACAGCTATCCTAGCACATTACTGACACCTGGATGGGCACATTAGAGGTGTGCACAGGCCATTTGTATTCACCCTTTCCTTGCTTCAAACTGGTAGGCATTTTGGAACTGTAGTAATGTACCTTCAGCCCCCTGGTCACCCAACTAGCAGTCACCTCTCTGAGATGTATTTGAAAAAACACATCCCACAGCAGATATAATACCAGGGTTGACTCATGCTAATTATTTTTACTACAATTGACATTTGAGCCTCTCGCTGAAAAGTAACGGCCCAGGGGTTGGGGAGGGTGTCAGGAACTCTGGGGGAAACCAGTGGCACAGGCTGGGTGAGCTAGGGGCCCAAGGCCATGGATGGATGTTGGCTTATACACGGATCACCCATTTTTGTCTATTTTTGGGGCTCAGAATGGGGAGAGGGGTCAGTTTATGCACGGATCAGCTTATACATGAGCATATACGGTAGCTTATCTGAAACTCAAGTAAACAAAACACTGACTAGAATGAGTGAGAAGTGTCTGACCAAGCAGTTCTTAGCGACATGCAATTCCTTAAAATAATTAACATTAAAAAAACTTTCTAATGTGCTCACTGATTAATTCCACAATCGTTCAATAACATAACTTTAAATTATATGCAGCTTTGCTGGGTTCAACAGAGGATTAGACAAACTATCACTTTAAAAAAATATCCCTTCATTTAATTTAATAGCAACAGTTCATTTAATTATGAAAAATAAAATTGCACGAGTGTTTACCTGGCATCATCTTTATTTAAAACCAGAATCCAAGGTTTAAAGAGCTCAGCAACAGTTGAATGCAAGGACTGCACCGCTAAAAAACACATCTTTGTTAATCAAGTAGAACAGCAGTAAGCAAATTACACACAGATCTGAAGACAAGATCTTAGCCTCTTCCTCCAAAAGAGGTGCAAACAAGATTAAATCAGTTTTGTATGGGCAAATGAAGATTGCAAATAAAGTAATACGCACTTTATATTTTCCAGTAGCTGCAAAGCATTACCTCACTAAATCTCGCTACACATGCCAGGTAAATATGACCCTATTTCTATAGATAAACTGAAGCACAGGAGTGAAGGGACTTGCCTAAAGGCAAAAAGGGTCTCTGTGAGAATTGAGGAGTCTCTAGCTCCCACTCCTGTGTACATACCATGACATCACACCTCTATCTCTGAAAACAGTGGAAGCCCTGGAAGGGAATCTGGCATCAGGGAACAGCTCACAGCAGTCAGTCTAGATTGTTCCCATCAGGAACACAGAAGGGAGAGAGTCATATAGCACAGCAACTATGTGATGCACTAAAGACAGAGTGTTCCTGTAATACCTTGCTACTTTTTTTTTTTTAAATGCCAAATACAAATATCGACCTGAATTTTCTGAACTCTGGATAAGGGCAGGTTGATTATGCGCCTTGGATTCACTAACTGCAGCTCCTGATAACTGGCCACGGGGGACGCCTTGGCTCTGGGGTGCTCATGAAGCTAAATTCTTGTACAGATCATAAATCGAGAGCTTCATAAGGCTGGGACTCTATTTGCAAGTGTAAAGGTCTTCAATAGATGATCTTAAACCTCTGGATTGTGGATATCCAACTTCTCTCTTTAAACCATTTGCTTTTATGCACATTACCTTCTAAAATCCTGCTGCTGCCTACTGGTTCCTGTGACAAACTGACCATCTCAGAGTCAACAAGCCGTTTCACAAGGTACTCCAGCAACATCTTCACTTCTGTCATATAGGGGCTCCACTTTGAAAACAGACCAAAGTTCCTGAAATCCAAGGAAGCTAACCGCAGCTTGTGGAAAGACTTGGAAAGCCATTCTATTGTCTCTCTGACCTGGAAAGAGGGAAGAGCTCTGATCAGTCAAGTAGCATACAAGTTTGGGTGGGCTGGGGGGGGGAAGGTGGGGACAGAACAAATGGTTACAGCACTGCTACTGTTAAATAGGGATACTGAAAATTACAGTAAACTCCACAGATCATCCTGAAAGCTTCCCCACCTGTTCTGCAGACAGAAGGATTTTTGCAGAGCTTCGCGTTACTATCCTTTCAGCGGAGTCCCCCTTGCCCTTTTGTCCAGTTTCTGAGGAACAGCAGCCCAAAGTTTTAAGCAATGCCTTCCAACATTCAGGGCTAAGGAGCTTCTCTGAAGAACCTTGGGACAAAGGGGTTGCGCTTTTTATTTAGGAAAAATATACTAAAATCACAATAACTTTAATTCCTCTCTCCTAATATTAGCTTGCCATTAGGTCAACACTGTAGAGCAGATGACAAAATTGCAAGAGACACACAAGTGGTTTGAGTCCTAGGATTTTAAAGGTATCTAATCCCTGTATATGGGTAGGTGTTTTAATATTCAGATTTAGTGTTATTTGTATGACAATTTACAAGGTCTCAACTAAGATCAAGGCCCTCTCCATTGGCCAGACATAGGGCAGGGCACGCTAGAGAATTTTGTCAACAAAAGAGTGGAAGAGTACACACTAAAATGCTCCTCCCATCAGTGAAACTCCTCTGCTATCCCAATATAATAAATCAATCTCAACGAGAGATGCAGGGCTTATGTCAGTGTGCTGAGATGCAGGGTGAGGTAGTGTCAATATAGACACCGCATCCCTTACACTGGCTGTGTGACTGTCATTCTCGTCAATTGACAGGAAAGTCCCCTGGAAATCTGAGCAGCTGGGAGTGGGGCAAAAAGCCCACGTTTGACAGCAAATCAGGAGCCTAGGAGCCTGTATAGCTCGTGGCAAAGAGACGAGAGACCAGGCTCTTGAATCCTTACACTTCCCCTTAGGTCTCTGAAAGTGCTCCTGGGTGAGGATGCACTCCGCTGATCCAAGAAGGGTGGTGTGAACATCAGCCAAAAGAGTAATTATTGCAAGGACTGTAAGTCAACGTACATTAGGGCAGCTTATTTTTGTAGTCGAGACAAGGCCTTAATAAGACAGAGATGATGCCTCAAGGAGTTACAACATAACAAACAAGTCAGTGGGTGGGTGCAGGGGGGGGAAGAGTACTGCCACCTCATTTTACAGATAGGTCACAATGGACACGAGTGGCAAAGCTAGGAAACAAACCCAGTGGTCTAGAATTCCAACGTTTGAAGCACAAAACCAGGCAAACGTGCCTCAAATAACTAATGGCAAAGTGCCTCAATGTCAGACACTCCCACTTTGCAAGTAAAACAAAGCTCTGCTCTGTCTCCCTGCAGCAATGCAGGGTAAAAATCTCTTGCTCCAGCTCTGTGTATCTTGAAATGAAGAAGGTAGTAGCTTTTTAGTACAGCTTTATACAATTAGCAGAAAAGATACACACATCTCTGTTAATTAAACCAAGGAACAAATTGAAATTATACTGTATTTGTGGTGACTTAACTGGGTAGCATTCCCTCTCCCTACCCCACTCCAAACTTTAGGAGTATAAACATGCAAGTCAGCTAGTATAGCTCAACGTATCAGTTATTTCAAAATTAATCTGAGACATTCTCTGGTTGATTCAGATACTCACTTTGCATGAGCAGTCTTAGAAAGTCACTGTAATGGTCTGGGAACTGGTATTGGAGGAGGTAAGTCCAGTGCTTGCAAAAAATATTAAATGGCATCAAAATGTCTTCTTCAGGCTCCAGGCCACATGCGCTGAGTGCTAAGTGAATGGATTCCAGAAGCCTGGTACGTTCCGACAGAGGAGGCTTAGTGAGGTTTAGCCATTGCAGGAGGTCAAACTAAAACAGAAGCGAGGCAATGTTTTTATAAGTAAGGTCTATGTTAAAAGCAGAGTTAATAGAAGAGCTAAATTTTAGTGGGAAAATGACATGCAGGAACAGAAAAAGGCTATTTTTGTTTCAAGAAAGGTCAGGAGAAGTCCTTTTCATACAGGCTGAGACTATCTGTGTTCCAAAATCCAACTCCCTAAGACTACATGACAAACCAAAGTCCAATTTTCTGAATGCGCTGTCCTGACTTAGGCTTTGATTTAGCAAGGTGCATAACCTCATTCTTGAAGTCAATCATGTGCCTTATTGAATGAGGGCTTTTAAAAGCAGTAGCGGGGATAAGAGAGGATGGCTGCATGACTGGTAAATCTACAAATGCTGACAGTGCCTTTCTAACCTCTAGGTCATCTGTTCAAATCCAAACAAGGTCAGTAGTGACAGAATATAATCAGCACCTCATGGGTGCCTAGCTGCCTCTGTGAAGTGTGCTGGGACATCCGGTCAAGCCCCCAGCAGATGTGTGCGTTTACAACACTGCTGTCCAAATGAGATCCATCTGGCTCCCCATGGGTGGTGTCCTCCAAGGCACCAAGGGTGGAATGAGAAAAAAACCAACTATCCTTTTATGCCAGCTCAGAAGTAAAGCAAGGAAACCATATGTTGCTACTGCTCATGTTGGGGAAGGATACCTTTTGTCTTTTACACAGGCTTTGACTCCAACTCCCCTTCAAACTACCCACGTTAAGAGCTGAGCTACGCTAGGAACACACTCCTAACAAACAACTCACCACTGCTATTTTGAAGTCAGATTTGTTATTTCTTTGTAAGTCTGAATCCATACTCTTTAGGAAAACAGTCCTGAGATGCAGCCTGACTAGCATGATATTAAGGGCATTCAAGACCATGTTACCTTTGTCAGCAGCGTGAAAACAACATCACTGTTGTCATCACTCAGGAATGCCACGACTTTTTCGTACAAAGTTACAAACTCTTCGGGTGAGGCAACTGGAGTGAAGTAGGGAGACAGCAGATTACAGAGCCTTCGATTCTGTAGGATGGTTTGGAGGACTAATTTGCATTCAGATTTGGTCCCGCTAATAAAGACCTTAAAAGAGAGACAGTATAAACAAAGCATTCCTATAGAATGTAGTTTCACTCTTTACAGCAGGTGGGAGGGGGAAACAGAATTCAGTTGGGTTACGATTCTCTCAAAACCAGATAATCTAGTGTATGTATTTAAATACACCCCATCAGATCCACCTCTGGGCATGCATAAAAAGTATTCTTAAAATGCAGTATGAATGCAAATAAGCTTCCAAACTCGGTATGACAAGAAGTGTCTTTTTGTTCCACATCTGCAAGGGACCTCGCCAGTAGGATCCATGATTGGGTCTGCTAAGTAACACAAACAAACCTTACAGAACACCCTCCTCCAAAATCCATTTGTAAAAATGAGCATGTTCCACCACTGCCTTTAGCACAGGCATGTGAGCTGATCCTGAGCGGCACGCAGTGCTTACTCAGGCTTCCACGCTGGCCTTGCCCCCAAGCGTGGCCTGGAGGTTGGGGCAACAAGAACCAGAGCAGCGCGAAGGCACTCGGGGGCCAGAGCAGTGCAGCTTGGCTTGGGGGGGGGGGGTGATGCAGCTCAGCACAGGGGGCCAGACCAGAGCAGCGCAGCTCGGCTTGGCGCAGGGGGGCCAGGGTCAATGAGTCCCACAGTGGAGGGGTGCAGAGTGTCTCAGCCCACCCCACCCTGAGGGACCTCAGCCATGCCCCTCAAATACATTCCAGGGCTGCCTGCCAGCAGGGACCCTAGCCTCCCTGCTCCCACCCATGGCGCCTGCTGAGGGTGCGGTGGGTGGGGCTGACACGGGGGCTGACAAAGGTTGCCGATCCCTGCTTTAGCAAAAGCCCAAATGACTCGAAAAGTCTTAGGGCACGGTCCTGGACGTCAAGAGATTCTGCAACTGATGGGCCAAGTCCTCCTCCCTGCTGCTACACATTTTAAATGGAGGGACCGTTATCAAGAACTCTTCAGCAAATCTCAAACGCCACAGTAACACATAGGGAAAATGGTACTGAGGTGCCAAACTAAATACTGATTTATAAAACCTCATAAACACTCTGAATGCACCTGGAAGCACATAAGCAGTGGGAAAAAAAAAAAAAAAAAAAACAACCAAGGAGTCATGTGGCACTTTAAGACTAAGGAAATTGATAAGCAGTGAAAGCCTTCTCTGGAGCACTGGGGTAACGTGCTCCCTTCAGCTAATGCTATCAAGCAATAAGAACTATGTTTTGCTCTGGTTGCAGTATAACTGGTTTTCTGTGTAAAGCATTCAAGATGAAAGTGACAAAGACACAGGTGACAGGCCAGCCCCACAGAAACAAGGAAACAAATGAAGGAAAATGTTAAAAGTGCCCTGGTAGGTCAGGCCTCAACAAATGTATGTTTCTGGTCACCATGGTGACTGGTTTTAGTAGCCTGTCACCTACTTCCATGGCAGAAATGTAATGCTGGTGCACCCTCTGGTGACCAAAAGTAAAATGGCTGGTGCCTAGCTGTGAGCCAATTTTGTCCACCCCTGTGGTGGAGCTACCTCAGATTCAGATGGACAACTGAACATACAGATTTCTGAACTCAATCATTTTCTTTTCACATTGAGCCTGCAATCGCTGTAACAGGCATCTCAGAAAAACAGCCTTCATGAAGCCTGTGACACCACTGAGGTATTGTGCAATGTGGTAGCAGGAGAACAAATGGCGGAATTAGCTGTGAATTCCCAGACATTTGTGGATTTATTTTAGACTTTCAATATTAGTAGGCAAATGGGATTAAAAAATTGTGAAGCATGCAAAATTAGGGCACGGCCGGAATAAACTTACTTGGCCTAGGATCTCAATGCAGGAGGTAAAGAATTGTCTTGTGGGTGGGTGGCGTTGAGTTTCATCACACACAAAATCTATTACTGTGAAGAACAAACTAATTCCAACTTTCTGAATTCTAGACGTAGGCTGCATCTTGCAGATGTTTATTAAGGCTCTGCAGAAAAATGCAAATAAATGTATACAAATTATCCCCCGTAACAAAAACCACATTCCTACACTGGTATCTATGTATTAAAGGAGGGCTTTTCTGTTGGAGAGATTGTTTAAAAGTAATTCTGCATGGAAAAATGGCTCCAGTATGTAAAAGCTGCATCTCAGAATTTAACAGATCCCCTCTGTAAGCAGAGTCAGATAAAGTCTCTTTGTTTTAAGAAGATTTTACTGCACTTTACTCTTGTTAGCCTTGAAGAACTAGCATGAAATACCACGAGATATTACCTTTAAGTTAGACATTATTGCTAAGGCTGCCACTGGAATATTGCATCCATTTGTGGTGGCCCCAATTCAAGAAGCATGTTGGTAAATTGCAGAGGGTTTAGAGCAGACACACAAAAATAATTAAAGGATTTTAAAAAGTGCCTTACAGCAGGGCTCAACAAAACCTAGGCACCAGGTCTCCATGGTGACCAGGGTTTGTAATCTGGCTCCGAGCTCCACTGCAAAAATGCAGTGGAGGAGTGCCCTCTGTTGAGCAAAAATAAAACTGTTAGCATCTAGCTGGGAGCATATTTTGTCAAGTCTTGCCTTACAGTGACAGATTCAGGAAGCTCATGCTATTTGGTTCAACAAACAAACATTTAAGGGACAATTTCTTCACAGTTTATAAGTACCTCCAGGGGGAATACATTGAGAATAGACTCTTCAGTCTAACAAAAGAAAGTCTAACATGAGCTAAAAGCTGGAAGCTGAAGTTAGGCAAATTCAGACAGAAAATCGGGTGTAAATTTTTAACAAGGAGATTAATTTACCATGGGAACAAATTTATCCCTGGACATGGTGGATTCTCCATCACTGGCCATTTTTAAATCAAGACTGTATCCTTAGATAAAAGATCCACTCTAGGAATTATTTTGGGGAAGTTCCATGGCCTGTTTTATAAAGGAGATAAGGCTAAATGGTTACTTCTGTTCTTGTAATCTATTAATCTATCTTTTGTATAATCAACAGACTTGTTTACTGACTTCCGACCACTTACATTACCAATGAATCCGGAAGAAGGATTCCAAGATGAGTGTTTAAAGCTGGAAGCTAGGAAAAGCATCCTTTTATTCATAAGAAATTACATACACAGGGAATCAATGTGATACAAACATGTAATCAAATTCTTACAGAAACCTGACAGAGTAGAACTACACTGAAGGGGATATCCATCGCAACAAGGCCTTCTAAAAGAAGCGGGTCTCATGTTAACACAGTCAAGATTTTGAATTACAGAGCCCTCTTACATTATATTATACCCTCAAATATTCTGGAAAGCTGGTCTGATACTCAGCACTATGATTCAAGGCAATCAAAGTACAGCTATTTGCACTGAGGGAAGTCTGAGAACACTGACGTTATGCTCACCTATTTCTAATTCATCGCAGATCTAACTGCTGTATAATTTTGCAGTGTACTAATATTTAGTACACCACGTCATTGCACAAGAAAATTTTGCCATTTGCTTTTGCAAAAAAATTAGAAAGCTATGGTTAATGGCTAGTGCAAAGGGTAACAAACAAAAGTAACATGCAAAATACTATGTGATGACCTCTTATAAGGTGCTGGATAATAAGAGCCAACTGCTGCTGCCCAAAGACAGAGTTACAGCTTTAGTTCATGTGGCAAAAGCTTATGTTGTGAACCAGTGAGTCAGACAGTTCAAGTCATGCTCATGACTCATACTAGTAGGCATTAGAAAAGCATGAAACCAGACTTTGCCTTTACACTTGGCTTTCAGAAAGTCAAAAGTTCTTTGTAAAACATTACTATATACAGCAGAAACTCTAACTTACGTTATAAAGTTTTCCACATGCACAGCTGCTTCCACAATGCTCAAAGGTGGCGACTTTGTGGCTTCTGCTTGTAGCTGTTTTACTTCTTTACGTAAAGTGTGAAGCTGCTGGCTTATTGCTTCATTTTTATGCTTGCCTTCAAACTAAGGGAGATCGAGTCAGTTAACTAATATGTAAGAACTTCTGCAAGACAAGATTTTCTAAAATGCTTCCTCCCCTCACAGGTAACTGTTTAAAAAACAAACAAACAAACAAACAAACAAACACACACACGCACAAACACACAAACACACACACACACACCACAGCCCTGAAACCCAGCAGTAAGGTCCTGACAAGAGATGATTTCCTAATTCAGGGCTTAGAACATGTCTTAATTCTGTGAAGCATACTATATAAGAACACACCTCTCGCTCACTTTCAGATTCCGCTGTCATGTGGTAATACAATCTATGCTCTTCTATTTAGTATTTTGAAGTACCTATAACCAAAAGGATAAAACCTACACAACTAAAACACTGGGAAATTCAGTCTATGCAACCAGTGTGGTCCTCTAGAAACATCATATTCTGATTCCTTTATTCCCAGCAATAAACACAATATGCCATTTGTGTCCTTCACCCAAAGAAAGCATCTTTCATCATTACACAAGATTAAAAAAGAGCTTTACATAGGGACCATTTCTTTAGCTAAGGAAATGCGACCATTTCTAGAGTGAAATGTAGCAGCTGTAGATTGGGGGACAACAGCACTCCTTCAGGTACAAGGATTCAACTCTTGGGAACACCAAATCAGTTCTTTCAGTATGCAAACACAATGATGCAAAAGCATAGAACTAGATGATGTGAAATTAGATCTCTAACCTGTACTGTCACAAGAGCCGCTCCCTGGCAACTTTTGTTTAAAGTGCTCGTACACTTTAGCTCAAGCGTAATCTGTTCTTCCCTGTTGATATACAGTTTGGGAATTGTGTCCAATATTTCGCTGTCAAGAGCAATTTGTTTGGTCTCCCGGAGAGCAGCCGTTCTGCAAAATAGAGACAGAAAGTGAACAAAACCTTTAGGATGGAACAGCATTGGAAACTTTACTAGCAAAAGATACCATGACTACAGGGATTATGGATTCCACAAGGAGAAAGATACTTAACTACAGCTCTAGATCAGTGATTTTCAAACCATGGGTCAGCACCCAATACTGGGTCAACAGAGCCATAGGTACTGGGTCACTGTGACCCCTGCTGCCACGGCTGAAAAACTGAAATGAATTGCTCAAAGATATAATTGTTAGGTCACGGGCATATGTTAGCTTTTTCAACTGGGTCCTGAGGGAAAAAAGTTTGAAAACCACTGCTCTAGACAGTGAATAATCCAAATTTTAGGTAGTATACAGAAGTCTACTAAATGAAAAAGAATAAAAGCAGATGTAAATTGCACAAACTGCAATTCATAACACTGGGAAAAGTAGCTTTATCAGTATAGCAAAGCTGCTCAAATAGACCATCTAAAAAATATCCTGGGACAAATTTCAGACAGGAAATTAATCATGCTACGTGCTATAACTAGGTACAAAAATTCTTTAAACAGAGAGGCTGAATGGTTCAGTTACCACCGTGAAGATGTTTCAGAGAGAGTGCTGTATTTTTCCTTTGAGGAACTGTTTTAAAACTCCAGCCTTCTGATATGCCCCCTCACAATGATCATACCAGCTCTTTCAAAGTATGAAGAGACTCCCGGGACAGAAAGCCCATTGTTATCATCTAGTCTGACTCCCTGTAAAACACAGGCCAAAGAACCTCCCCAGAATACTTCCCAGAGCAGATCTTCTTTAAAAACATCCCATATCAATTTAAAAACTGCCAGTGAAGGAGAATCTACTACAGCCTTCATAAATTGCTCCAATAGGTAATTGCTCCCATGGAAAAATGCATCTTCTATTTCCATCTTTAACTTCCAGCCAGTAGATCATATTACACATTTTCTACCAGATGGAAGAGCCTTTTATTAAATAGTTATTCGTTATGTAGATAATTATAGACTTAACAAGTCACCCTTAACTTTTTCTTTGTTAAATTAAATAGATAGAGCTCTCTGAGTCTATCACTATGGAATGTTTTCTAATCCTTTAATCATTCTCATGGCTCTTCTCTGAATCCCTTCCACTTTTTCTACATTCTTCTTGAATTGTGGGCTCCAGAACAGAACCTAATATTCTAGCAGCCATCACACCAGCACCAAAAACAAAGATAAAATAACCTCTCCATTCCTACATGATGCTCACAGACCAGAAGCTAGTTCATGCTGAAGCCACAAGTCGGTTCACTTTTGTATTAGTAGAGATCAGTGTTTCCCAAACTAATTTGGCCATGGAATATTTTTTGACTCAGAACATACTGATGGAACACCTACATGCTGATCAGGGGGGCGGGGGTTCATATTGAAAAATTACCACACGTAGTGCTCAAAAGTTGATTTAAAAGTTAGTTTTTGGAATGTCTTCTATTTCACAAAGAACAAAATATAATAAAGAAGGAAGGGAAATCATCTCAATGACCAACTGTCTTTCTGACAGGTGGACAGTTAGCAACCCTATAATTAAACACAAAAATTAAAAATTAAGTACAAACCCAAAACAAGACATCAGCAATCAAAAGAAGGATGGTTAGTGCCTTGTGCACAAAAATAGGAACGAAAAGTTCATTCAAAAAATGATCGTCCTTCCTTAAAACTTAAAAAACATCTTTACAAAAATAACAGAACAAATGAGGTATGGAAAAATATTTTAAATTTTGTGTTTTTATAAATTTATTATGATAGAAAGATACTGGAAAATAAAAATAAGTAACATTGGACAGGGTATTTTTAATAGGAAGAGTGTTTTTGCATCTTTTGATCACAAATCCCCTCCATGTCTTTCCATGTGCACTGGCTCCTCTCCCTCCCCGTTCTCTACCCTGTCTTTCCCTGCACCTCGGCTCCTCTCCTTCCTCCTTCTCTTCCCCTAATATATAATAAACACATAACACCTAAATGAATAATAAACTATAAATTTTAACTTAAAATACTAATTGATTTATCTTTGATATGAAACTAATTTTTAATTTAAACCATTATTTTAAACCATTTCCATTTTAATACACCTTTAAACAATCTACATTTTCTTATTTTACTTATCTATCTGATTTCATTTAACCAATCACACAATTATATAGAATTATCAATATCCCAATGGATTAGTGGATTTTATAAGATTAACAAAATCAGTAAATAATCTCACAGAACACCACAATGATATATACGTTATATTTTTAATATACTAATATATGATACATAGATATTATCATATCATTTTATAGGTTTACTGCAGTTGATAAGGGCAGTGCTGCTATGGCAGTATTAATTGCCAGTTCCATTCCCCTACATATGATAACAAAAGTTAGCTCTTTTTCTTTGAGACGTTAAATAACAACACATCCCTAGCAACGCAATCACCATTAATCCTTGTATTATCATGAACAGTACACTAAGCGTTCAGACTATTGAGTGTAAAGTAACATCCTCTGGGACAGCCCACCAAGGGGTTTCAGCTTCCCTTTCTACATTTTGTATTTCTTCCATTTGTTGTTTTACATTCTCCTACAATAATCTGCTCCAAGATTTCTCTCTTTTTGCATATCAGGACCATACTAGCTGTACTGGCCACAAGCCAAACTGGGCGCTCATGTTCAGCTAATTATCCACCATGACACCCAAATATTTTCCAGAGACTGCTTCCCAAGATACAGCCCTGCTTTCCTGAAATATGGCCTACATTCTTTGTTCCCAAATGCACACATTTATCCATATTAGAATCCATATTGTTTGTCTCTGCCCACTCTTCCAAGTGATCCAAATTAATAGGTATCACTGATTTGCCTTCATTATTTACCATTCCCCCAATTTTTGTGTCCTCTGCAAACTTTATCAGTAACAATTTTATGTGTCTTCCATAGTCATTAATAAAAATGTTAAATAGCATAGGGCCAAGAACTGATCTCTGAGGAACCCCCAAGAAACAACATCTGCTTGATGATTCCTTATTTAGAATTACATTGACACCTACCAGTTTTTAATCATTTAACAATATGTGCCTTGTAACTGTATATTGTTTTAGTATTTGTAATCAAAATATCCTGCTGTATTAAATCAAATGCCTTACAGAAGTCTAAGTATATTACATCAACACACACTATCATCATTATTAACCAAACTTGATAAGACCTATTTTCCATAAAGCCATAATTATTAGAATTTTCATTCTTTATGAATCAAATCCATATTAGCCACTCATTCATCCTGCCCAAGATCAGTGTCAGGCTGACAGGCCTATAACGATCCCAGCCATCTTGTATACCTTTTTTAAAAAATGATCACATGAGCATTCTTCCAACTTTTTGAACTTTTCCCCGTGCTCCAATATTTAATGAAAAATCAACACTAATGGCCCAGCCTGCTTTTTTAAAAATCTTGGATGCAAATTATCTGGACAGGCTGATTTTAAAAGTCTGACTTTAGTAGCTTCTATTACCATTCTCCAAAGCTACTAGTAGAATGAAAGAGTATTATCCCCATTTGCTCAGACTGAAATCAGTTTTTCCCTCAAATACAGAACGGAAATATTTATTGAACACTTCTGCCTTTTCATTATTATTCACATTTCTATTATTTCATTTAGTAAATGGACCGATACCCTTATCGGGATTCTTTGTTCCTAATAAATTTTAAAAATTTCTTCTTACTGATCTTAACTCTGTTAGCCATACAATTCTCTTTGTGGTCCCTTGATTCCCATATAAATTTTCTACAATTACTAATTTCTGACTATAGTGATTACTATCAATCTCCCTTTTTCTTCCATCTCATGAATTTTATCTTATATTTGCTTCTTCCACTTTCCTTCAAAACCGGGGTGGGAGGGGGGGTGTTTTTGTTTTGTTATAACCCAGTATGACCTTCTTCCTCAATTATGGCTTTTTGGTCATCTAATAAAGTGTTCTTAAATAATTTCCACTTATTCAAAAAATATGATTAAATTATTCCCCTCAGTTGACTAGGCTCAATTGTTTTCAGCTGTGTGAACCTGCCCCTATTAAAGCATCAAGTACGTGTAATATTACTGGTCTACATTTTATTCTACTTGCACATTATAAATGTGATTAAGACAAGACAGCAGTTTCTAAATGGCTAAAACTGCTAACTTTCTTTTAGGTATTCATTTATGAGGTCTTTTTAAAAACTAAGTTCTTAGCTACATTTTGCTTTGAAAATAGTGACAGAACAGTTTGTACAGAATGTATGAAATCACCAGTACTGGAGGCCAGATATTCCTCTTGTAGGCTCCATTGCTAGAAATGGTCAAAGCAGAATGACTTATGTAAAAGAACTGGTTAATTAATTACTGACCAAACAATCTAGAGTAGGAATAGGTTATGTCTTAATTAGAATGAGGTGAGAATTACACTTTTACCCAGGACACAGAAGAAATCCTAGGAGTTAGCTGTGTTCCTACATTAGTTATATCGATTACATAATCATGCAATCTACAAGCAAAATACAATAGGCCCATAACAGTGAATCAAGCTCTGTTATTTGTAAGCAAGATGATACTACAGATAAGAATGCAGCTTCAGAAATCATCTGAGCATAACAGCTGTGCAAAAAAAACAGCTAAATCTTACTTGGCATGTTGCTGCAAGTTGTTAAGGTCCATGCGCACAAGCTGTGTCGCTTCTTTCTCACTTACTAGACTGGCAGAGGAAATAACAGGCACAGGAGGCTTCACTGGTTGAAGAGGAAGAGGCGGTTTGGGTGCATCATACTTCTTCAAATTACTCATTAGTCTCTCCTTGGCTGGAAAGGAAAGGAGGAACAATTGCTGTCACTCAAGAAAAACATTTAGGGTACAAGAGGACCATACACAATTAGCACTGGTGGATTTTTTGTTTATTTGAAACCTGGTTCTGACAATGGATAAACATTTTTATTTTCTTGAAGCGTTTTCCCCCTTGATAGATTTTCGATTTTTAGGGATTATTTTCCAATGACCAATTTTTTTTTGTGAGCTTACTCACATGGTAAGTTCTGCAGATTGGTCTGCACACAAACTCAATTTTTTTTACATGCTTTTATTTTGGAAATTGAATGGGACTTTTACTATATTGTCTCCCAAAAAAACAATTTAACAAAAAGGTGAGAAATTAAAAAAAGGGAACTGGATGAATCTTGAAGGTCAAACCTAGTGTGACAATTGCTCAATTCTAATATATTTTAAACAAGAAACACACTAAAAGAACATTATTAGGTTGCAAAGTCAAGCACTCAGAAGTTAGCAGATGCCAGAATTAAGGCTGCAAAGAGAGGAACTCTCTACTAGAAGTATAGGTAACCAAGGCGGCAAAATCTTGCTGAAGAATTTAGGGCCCTTATCAGACCCTATGCAGGAGATGGCTGTAATTGATAAGCCAAGCATGTATGCTCTGACTGTGTATTGTTTTCTGATATATTTTCTCTTTCATGCTTTCATACTAAATAAATATATTGTCATTTGTGAAAGCTGGCCAGCTCCTGGTAACACTGTCACAATCTCTGAGAGAGAAAAGGATGGGAGGCACTGGACCAAGATCGGACCTTCTGAAACAAGCACAGCAAATTGCAAGGGAACTCCAAGCCTAAATCCCAGGTCCAGAAGGAAAGGGAAGCAAATCCCCACCAATAGAGAAATGACAGCGAGAGGCCTGAGACATAAGGGAATGCCCTTAAACAGATCATAAAGGAGAAAGAGGTGCAGTCAGCCCCAGAACTGAGACTATCACCTTTTTCTCTTCCTCAGGCCCCCAGCTTCATTCACGGCACACCTTCCAATTTTGGTAAACAGAAGAGGCTGGAGTTCTACAGAAAACAGCCTCCATCACTACACAGTCCTGATTCTCTCCCAAAGAAGCTCTGTCCTGTGCACCGAATGACGCAAGAGTCCTGTGGGGAAAACATGTGATTGTATAATTAAGACTGAATCCTATGCATATGTAGCATAAGCTCAAGTGGACCAAATTAAGGTTGTACAGGCAGCTTTAATTCCCGTATCTCCTCACATTTGAGTGCTTGATTTTGCAACCTTTACGTTCTTTTACAATAGTTGTGTATGTGTAATTTCTAGGTTGTTTAACAAACAAACCCATATTCAGGCAACAGTCTTGACCCACACTCGCCAACTACCAGTTTTCCTTCCCCATCACCTCATCAGCCTGCCATTTCAGTGTGCCCCCACGTACACACCCTACTTCATGTCATCCAAATATACTGCTCTCTTACACACTGGTCTGGCACTTGTCCCCTTTGCAATCAGCTTCTTCTTCCATGCTGCTTGGCCTCATCAGGGCAAGCAGGATCCCTGGTCTCATGAGAGTAGTGTCCTATTTAGCCCACAGCAGCTCAGAGCTATAACCACAGGAAAAGTCAAATTTCATCCTTTCAGATCCAGGCTGGAGCATGCTCAGTGTGTAGAAAACATGAATCCAAATGGTTAAAGTTTGGCAACTTTATACATAGTCAGACTCTTATAATGGGACATTCTGGAAACCTAATAATTTGGTCAGCTACCAATCCCCTCTATAAGATTATGAGAGCTTACTATATGCATGCAGACACAGAAATTCATGCATTTTGCAAAATCGCAGAGATAAAAGGCACACAGCAACACTGGCAAGTTCTTCTCAAGCTACCCTATAAAAAGTGAGGTGCGCTAAATGAATCTGCCTTCAAATTGTGCACCTGTAAGGTTGTAATCTTGGAATTAATACTTGCCTTAACATATTTCTTACATAATCATTGCATCCAGATATATTTTTGCTTAGCCATTTGGAGCAAGATTTGCAAAAGTCAGGGACCTAAAGTTAGGCCCCCAAATCAGACATCTAAGTATGTGATCTAAAAGTGCTCAACAGCCATATTACTTTCACTGATGTCAATGGGATCTGTTGGGTGGATCATGACTTTGAAATAATCTACAAATTTATGTAGGTGCCTTCATGAAGATTTAGTAGTCTCCTAATTTCTGAACATCTTGGCCACTACATGAATTACAAAAATGTCATCCTATTGCAAGCCAAAGTACCTCCATAAAGAATACATCAATCACTTTAACCCACTTGTTATGACAGATACCACTGTGTACCCAAAGCTGCCAAATGCCAAAACGACATATTTTCACAAGACTTCTAAATGTACACACAGTGCTCTTGCAGTAGTTTGAACACTGCTGGCTTACCTGACAAAGGGTTAGTGAACTCAGTTTGCACTGAGGGAGTGCTAGAGGTTGCATGGGATTCAAGTTTGACTTGCAGCCAAAGGTTTAAAGCTTCCTGAAATTCATACTGTATGCGTTCAATATTGACATATTCCATCCACAAATCCTAGCATGAGAGAAGGATTCAGTTATTATGGGGCACTTCACACAGCTCACCAAGTACAGTACTGTATACAGTGCACCATCTCCAGGTACAGCAGCAGGAGACTACAATCAGAGACCATGTCCAATATTTTAAAGAAAAACATATCCAGCAAAATTGAGCCCCCAGAAGAAAAAAGTTGAAAAAAAAGCAACAGCTAGAGATAAACCCATCCAAATGCAGGCCACAGACTGGCACTCATGACCACCACAGAAGGCATCTAATGGTCTCAAGGAGGAACTTCCATAAAATAGGTCCCTCAGCCTAAAAAGCACCATTCAAGGCCCAGTTCAAACTGAACCCCAAGACAGCAGGGGCTAGACAACTCAGCTCACAAAAAATGGAGAGAAAGCTGCAGTTCCTTGAGTATCAAGGGCATAAGTTATTGACATCAGGTAAAACCAGGTTGCATTTCCCAGAGTTCATCCATACAGCATGAAAAAGGCAACTCCAGCCACAAGGAGTTACTTTTAAGGGGTTTTCCTTACAAAGAGCCCTCAGATAACAGTGCCATTCAAGGTTAAACGTGCACTGCATACAGAGTAATATAAGCTTCCTTCCTGCTCATTTTTGCTTGATCAGGAAATAACACAATATTTCTGTAAGAGCAGGTCTCAGGCTCAAAAGTCTTTGCCGGCTAAACATCCAGTTTTGGACTGTTCTCAAAGCCATTTGAAAAAGCACAAGAAGGTGGAGAATAAGAACTAGGTTCTTGCTGTGGCATGCAAAAACTCTGGGCATGAGCCCTCATCCATGTACAGGAGGCGGCTCTTTGGGTCAGCAGACAGGATCAAAGCGCTGTAGTACCACAACTTGCAGAATGGACAGTAATAAAGAAGAGCAGAGCACCACATTTTAAGAATTACTTAGTAACTATGTTAATTCAATTCTGAAGCCCAAATCAACCCAGTCCCACTCAGTCAGTGATGCTGAAGTCTCTGTTTCACCTGCTGATTTTGCATGATCTTAGCAAGTCTGTACACATCATACTGCTTCGGTAAAGAAGGAATGTATGCATCTCCTTTCTGAAAGCTCTCTTCCTCCAGCCACAAAGCAAACACATTAAATAGCCTGAAACGGAAAAACAGTAGGAAAGGGGAAAGATGGGAGAAAGGGAAGAGAAAAAAGTGAAAAATTTACAGATTGTGTTTTTTCCCCTCAATTGCAAATGAACACACAAGCATCCAGTGAGTAATCAAAATAATTCATTATGATCACCCTTCTCATTAACACTAAGGACTGCAATGGGAAACTCTAGAGCTAAAAAGCAGCTAAGTAACTAGGGCGCATAACTGGGGGCTGTAACCACCTAACATCTTTCATACATTTACCACAAAGGGGGACATGTAAACACACACTATTCAGTGCGTTACACCAGAACACAATTCAATGGCCCTGTTACACTCCAGTGTGACATATGTGATCTCAGCCTACAGTGGAGCATGGCACAACAGAAGGAAAGTTTTGGAAGGTAGTTTTAAAGGATTAGAGTTTAGACAGCTGCACTTTTTAAAAGATGTCATAATTCTAAATTCATTGGTTTTCAGAGGCTCTAAGGACCAGTTATAGTCAATGGCAATTCAAACGGCGACAGTGGAAAGAAATTATTTAGCTCAATAACACACAAAGAAATAGATAAAACTAAGGAGATGAAATTGACAAAGGAAAAATTAAGGCTGTAAGTCTTTTTGATAGATTTACTAAGCCATAGAATAGTCTGTTTTTATAGGGCAGGGGGAATCTTTGAAATGAAAACACAGACAAAATACTTTGTAAAGTCATAACCCAGACATACTCAGCAGCTATTTTCCAGATACATCTGGGGGGAAAAATGTATGTTTTGCTCTGCTTGCTGCACACATGCAGGATATATTGGCTGCAAAGAGAGGAACTCTCTACTAGAAGTATAGGTAAGTATCTGCTAAGAAAGGTGCAATCTCAATTACCATCTTTGGATTTTTCATAAGAATGGCTATATTGGGTCAGACCAATGGTCCATCCAGCCCAGTATCTCGTCCTCCAACAGTGGCCAATGCCAGGTGCTTCAGAGGGAACAAACAGAACTGGTCATGATCAAGTGACCCATTCCCTGTCATTCATTCCCACCTTCTGGCAAACAGAGCCTAATGATGCTTCAGGAGCATGGTTTTGCATCCCTGCCCATCCTGGCTAGTAGCCATTGAGAAACTTATTCTCCATGAACTTATCTAGTTCTTTTCTGAATCCTGTTATGCTCTTGGCTTTCACAACGTCCCCTGGCAATGAGTTCCACAAGTTGACTGCATGTTGTATGAAGAAATAATTCCTTTTGATGGGTTTGAAGCTGTTGCTTATTCATTTTATTTGGTGACCCTACTTCTTGTGTTACGATTTATATGTATAACTGGGATTGTGTTGTCCAATGTGCATTACTTTGCATTTACTGACATGGGATTTCATCTGCCATTTAGTTGCCCAGTCACCCAGTTTTGTGAGATCCCTTTGGAACTCTTTACAGTCTGCTTTGGACTTAACTATCTTGAGTAGTTTCAACTACAAATTTTGCCACCTCACTCTTTACCACCTTTTGGCAGAGCATTTATGAATATGTTGATCAACACTGCTCCCAGGACAGACACTTTGGGGACACAATCATTTATCTCACTCTATGCTGAAAACTGACCATTTATTCCCATCTTTTTCATCAGTTTTTGATCCAGAAGAGAACCTTCTTCCTTACACTCCAACAGCTTACTTTTAAGAGACTTAGGCAAGGCACCTTCTGAAAAGCTTTCTGAAAACCTAAGTACTCTATATCTATTGGATCACCCATGTTAACTCCCTCAAATAATTCTAGTAGATTAGTAAGGCATGATTTCACTTTACAAAAAACATGTTAACTTTTCAACAACAAACGGGGGGAAATCTATATGTCTGACAATTCTGTTCTCCACTACAGTTTGAACCAATGCGCCTGGTACTGATGTTAGGCTTAGCAGCCTGTAATTGCCAAGATTGCTTCTGGGGCCTTTTTAAAAAGGGGCACCATGTTAGCTGTTCTCCAGTGAGCTAATACAGAAGCTGATTTAAATGATACACACTACAGTTAATAATTCTGTGATTTCACTTTGGAGTTCTTTCAGAACTCTTGGGTGAATACCATCTGGTCCTGACGACTTAATACTATTTAATTTGTCAGTGTGTTCCAAACCCTCCCCTAATAGCACCTCAGTCTAGCATAGTCCCTCACATCTATCACCTTAAAAAAAAAGGACTCACACTTGGGAATCCCCCTCCCATCCTCAGCCACGAAGACCAATGCAAAGAATTCATTTAGTTTCCCCTCAATTGTCTTATCTTCCTTGAGTGCTCCTTTGGCATCTCGATTGCCCAGTGATCTTACTGGCTTCCTCCTTCTGACATACTTAAAATTCTTTTTTGCTGTTACGTTTTGAGTCTTTGGCTAGCTGGTCTTCAAATTCTTTTCTGTCTTCTCTCGTTATATTTTTATATTTCACTTACCAGTTTAGGATCCTTTCTAATTTCTTCAATAAGATTTCTCTTCTACTTTTTAAACAGATGCCTTTTTCCCCTCTGATCACTTCTGTTACTTTGTTGTTTAGCCACGGTGGCACGTTTTCTGTTTTGTAAAGCTTTTTTTTTTTTTTAGTTTGGGATGTACACCATGTCTTCTAAAAGTTTCCATACAGCTTGCAGGGATTTCACTTTGACCGTGTACCTTCTAATTCTGGTTTAACTTCTTATGGGTTCCAGGACTCGCTGCTCCAAGAAGACGTCATTTAAGGTGCCAAGAAACTTTATCTCTGCATCTTTCCTCAAGTGACAGTCAACGGGGAGGTAGCTGAAATCTCCCACTATTATTAGGAGTTAAAATTCATAAGCTCTCTAATCTTCCTAAGGATTTCTGAGTCACTATCACAATCCTGGTCAGGGGGTCAACAGTATATATCCCTACTGCTCTATTCTTATCATTCAAGCATGGAATTACTAACCACAGAGATTTTATGGTACAGTTTGGCGCCTGTAAATGTTTTACTTTATCTGTCTGCATGACCATTTTTATATACAGTGCCACTCCCCCACCATGTAAAGAGCATATATATTTGTTGTACTATAACGGGGTGGAGTGCAACAAATCAATCTATAGGACGGAACCAAGGAACCAGAGTTTGCTTTGTTACTTACCTGTTACCCAGGCAGATCCCTAGTAAAGTGACTTGATTAAGGTGTAGATTTGGGCGCCAAGTCCATTCAAATATACATGTAAAATACTTATGCCACCACAATGTGTAAGGCATCTACTGAGATCTTATATTATCTAGTAACTGCTATGGTGAAATAAGCTGTATCAACCATGACAGAAACAAGAGTTGCTTTCTCTACCTGACAAGTTCTTTATGCAGTTCTGGTGAAGTCAGGTAATCCGGCAAGCAGCTCCCCTTTTCTGACACACCTTCATTGCCATCTGCCGGACCTTCTACTCTAAGGGCTTTGCTAGCTGCATGGTGGAAATCTGCCACCTCCGTCAAGCGCTGCTTCATTGCATTTAATAGGTTAACATGAGCTGGACTTGGGAAAAATCTTCTTCCAATGCAGCCATCTACAGGTAACCTTTAAAACAAAATTTGTATTGTTAATGTTAAATCAACACCTCTGCACAATAAACTGGTTTTTGCTTCCCAGAGACTGCTGGCACCAGACACTGCTTTTAGCTCAGCTCTCAGTACCGTGGAAAGGGGAGTGTATATGGCACTGAGTTATCTCATTCATGCTGTATGCATAAATGCCTCCCCACTGATCATATCAGAGCCTTTAATGAACACTCACCCATATTGTGGCCCTGGTCGGTGAAGGTAAAGGAGGAAGAATTTTTGCCAGATAAGAGGCACAAGAGGGTGATCTGCAGGGGTAACAAGGGCCTGTTGAGCCCAACGGTAGATCATTAATCTCTGGAGAGATGGTACAATAGGCAGCTTGAGCTGTGCCTGGGCTTTCTGCAAAAGAAATGGAGAAATCTTTTCAACAAGTTTTCTGGGGGGCCCATTGTCATTGCAATTTCCTATACAAGACTGTTAAAATGTACTCTGACATCTTTAATTCTCATTAGCAGAGCAGTGATACACTTGGAACTGACAAACATTAACTACAAGCCAGCAGTAACCCATGTTACTGCTGTAGTGTCAGGGCCAAGATGCCATCACACAGCTGTTGACCTGATCTGATCCACCTGGTCTGGTACCAGAGGGCCACAGTATACCTTCATTCTTCATGCAAATATATTAGTGACACCAGTGAGAAGACTGCTGAAGACCAAAGACAGCATAAAGGGCACAGAATTTAATTCAAATTGTAAGTTGACCTTCTCCACAGAAGAAATTTGACATTTCTGTACAGGGGCTTACACTCCCGCCCCCCGGCCATTCTGTAGACAATAGCGGACCATATATATTTTGTGATGGCGAGGAAACCAATAGGCTACTACTGAATGCATAAATTCTGAGCACTTTCAATACTGTTTTGCAAAAAAAGATAACTAGTGCAATGGAGAAACATGGAAAGGAAACCTCATTAAAAATAAATAAATAAATAAATAAAAAGATTGTATTACTTTTTCCACAACAGAAGGTGAGACGGGGGGGGGGGGGAGAAGGATACAGGTTTATTCACCAAGCCCTGAACCCTATAAACATCAGACCACCCTTCTGAATGAAATAATAGTGTTTCATATTAGCAACAAGCTATTTCATTAATCAGTTCAATATTCATGGCCAATGACTTGAAGTTCACTCAGTAACACAACCTCACAAGAGGCATACAATAAATTTCCTTGTGAACATTTACACAAGTTGACAGGAAGGATGGTTTAGTAATTAAGGCACACTAGCCTAGAACTTTGGCTTTCAATTCCCTAACTCACCAGACTCCCAGTGTGATTGTGCACAAGTCACTTAGCTTTTTTTTTTTTTTTTGTGCCTCACCTTACCCATGTGTACGAGGATAATAGGACGGTCCTATCCTCACCACCCTTATGAAATAAATACATTAAAGATTGTGAGATGCCCAAATGCTACACTAAATAGGGTATGTAAATATTTTAGATATATAGATAAAAATCCCCATAGCATTAAAAATAGCACCTTAAAAACAAGCCCTTTGGCATGCTGGTTTTCAAATGCTCAGCTTAAAAAGCGAGAGGATGGAAAAGCCTTTGGAACAATTTTTTTCTATAAATCAAGCCAATAAGGTCTTATAGACACACTGGTGTCTGTGCAAGCAAAACTGCCAAGAATACAGTGACCCAGCTCAAGAGAAGACTCATTTTTATATCAATGAATGGATAACTGTTCTTTGACCTTCAGAGCCTGATCGGGAGTTAAAGCACTGATCACCAATTCACCCTCCACAACTCTGCGAAGTTGGGAATCTTCTTCAAATATGGACTCCATATTCAGAACCATCCAAGAAAACCAAACCTGTAAGATACAGTACAAAGAGAAACTGGACTACAGAGGAAAGCCTGCTGTTTTCTAAGTATCTTTTATAGATCCCAACTAGGAAGTTCTGAAAACATCATAACATGAAGTTAAGAAATTTTATGAATGGATACCCCAGCCCCATTTATAGGCAATTACTCCTTCCATTTCACTGCTGACCTGCTAAAACTAGATTTTGGTTGACCAAGGGAAAGTAGGCAGCTAAGATATATATAGCTATCACTATCCGTTCAGAGAATGCTAAATAAAGTAACCATTTTATTTTCTGAACTACTCTCCTGCACAACACACAAAACACGCAACAGGTCTCCATTTAGGGGCTTATTTCTGACGCACGGATGAGATAAAGTCTGTGAACAAGGAGGAAGGTGACCAGTACTTGCAATGTCCATCTGAGACATGGCTATCCTGGCTCTCCATTGAAATCCACAAGAGAATGTCTGAGGAAGGCCCACATCACATATTGCCAGCAGTGCTTGATTTGTAATAAAAGAGGTGTTGACGCTTAAGCAATTAGATGCCAGGGTTCATGCAACTTTTTTACTTTTATATATAACATGGCAAGCCCAGAAGTGCCAGGGGTATGAACTGCCAAGCCTAGAGGTGCCAGGGCTCAACCCTGGCACAAATTAAGCACGGACTGACAATCCAATTAAATCAGTTCATGGTCAAATTAGGACTCAAAATTGTCTATTCCCTCAGACCAAAAATGTCAATGTAGAAGTCCTGTGACATCTCCAATCTGAGGAGTTTGCAGTGCCGTCTTTGACTGAATATGAATTTTAAATCATCCCATAAGACCTTTTGCAATAAGAAAGAATAAGAAATGGTAGAGAGGTGTCATGGGAAAAGCAAAGCATTTTCAAGTGACCTGTTTGCCTACCTCTGTGGAATTAGCATTGCCCTCGATGAAGGAAGGCGTCACATTTCCTGCTACAATCCAGCTGACCAGGGAAGAGAGCAAACCTTTGTCACAGTGATAACCTAAAGCATTCTGCAGGGGAAGTTTGCACAAAACAAAGAATGTCTGTGAGAGAGTGATGGGGAACTTACAAAGCTATGGAATTGTCTATGCCTTTCTCTTAGCTGCCCCTTATGTGTGTAACTAACTCCCCGTCCAGCTTCACGAAGCCCTCATAGAAATACCAGCTAAAAATCTCATGTCTGCCAGGAGGCCCACAGGGGGCTGTGTATCAATTAACATAATTAAACCCTCCCAGTTTGAAGCAGGAACAATGGGTACTGTCATGTCTTCTAGGGTTGGGACTGTATATTTGTGCTATGTAAAGCACCAAGCATTCTGTAAATACAGTATTAGTGAGTCACGCACCACAGATTTAAAGATACAATAAAACTCCATTTATCCCAGTCTGTTTTTCAAAATGCCCATGTCTTAACACCAGCGAAACCCCCAACCCAATACCACCCCAATTGGCCAAACCCAATTTACTCATTGTGACTGATGCCCATTACATTTCATCAAACGGGTTTCTACTGTACAGAACAGAGATTTAACTGAAACTGACAGTCCCAGAGCTGAACCTTCAGAACTACTTCGCAGCTGCACCAAGGCATCTGTTTTACCTTGTGCTGTTGGTAGAGCAGTTTTTGCACACAGTCCTCTTGACTATACTGAAAAGCCACTTTGCATAAATGATCCAGCAAACTGAGTGTCGCTCTCTCTCTGTGCCACAGCTGTTGAGAAGTGAGGACCTGAACCCAAAACTCCAGCACTGCAGCTGGCCCCACTCCATCAGGTTCGCTGCTTAGAAAAATGTGGGTCTGCCAAGTGAAAGGACAGAATTAACAAACAGGTCCCAGTGGGAATTACTATGGTGCAAAACTTCACTGAGCAATTGTTTAATTTCCCTGGGCTGATTTCTGTGACAGCCTCACAGACTCTAATGGCATCTGTTTACTTTTCAGAAGAACACAAGCTGCATCTCTATAAAGGGTTTAACCCTGACCACAGAAATTCTCCGGATAGAGACTCTGGAGCAGGGGGTCCAGGGAGCTATGAACTATGCTGGAGAAAAGACCATTTCTACGGCTTCTGACTGCACAAGAAGAAACAGTCACTAAGGCTGGATGCTTGAAACCCTGCAGGCACCACACCTGGCACTGTCTATGCCGTAGTGCTCACTATGCTTTCCACGCAAGGCAGAACTCTCCAGGGCA
Organism: Podocnemis expansa; assembly: GCA_007922195.1. NCBI lineage: Eukaryota > Metazoa > Chordata > Testudines > Podocnemididae > Podocnemis > Podocnemis expansa. The sequence goes on along the minus strand of ML682015.1, from coordinate 14,600,918 downwards.
GCATAGGTCTCAGTTTATCTTCTTTTCTAAGCCTGGTATTTCTTTCATTTAACACCACTGGGCCTAGATCCCATGACTTGATGGGGCAGAAATACTTCGGCAGACCAGTGCCAATTCTTTCTGTACCAGTAACATTTTCCAAATGCTAATCACAAATCACCAGTTAGAAAGGAAAACTTACAAACCCTAACAGTGGCCAGATACAGTCTCAACCTAACCATAATGCCAGCATGTGAATTATGACTTATTTAGGCAACACCGGCGAGCACTTCTCTCCCTTTTTCAAACTTGAGCTTCACCACTAAATAAAAAAAGAAATCAGCTCTGGAGCCCTGCAGAGTGAAATCCTAATCCACCACCCTCTGACCGTTAGATGTTCAAGCCATTCATACTTATTTTTCTGACCTGGATCATGCTGTTGAGAAGCTTCACATTCTCTCCATAGCTGGTTCCTGTCAAGTGCTGAGCCACTTTGTGTGTAACCTGCTGAGTCACACCTTGGGGGATTCCACTATCCAGTTGAAGAAACAGCTGGATGTAAGATAAAAACCTAGAGACCATAATAATCACAAATGAAATTCACTCAATTCAAAGATTCTCCTACATCATCATATACTGTAGGTCTGTTTGTTCTGAGGGACTTTAGCACCATAATAAAGAAGCCAACAATGATTAGACTTAACTTCAGACCATTATAGAGATGTTGGCATTTAAACTAGCACGTGAACATTTCAACGTCTGAATTATCATCGGAAGTTAATACCTTGATTGTCAGCTCAACCCTTCCTACATTCCACACTGCTGAAACACGGTGCCACCAGGGACAAACAGCCCCAGCCATTACATGTATCCCTTGAGAAAGAAAATTGCATCCAAGCAAATTCTGACTCTAAAAAGACCTCAACTTGCTTTTCATAAATATCAGCAAAAAACAGAGAGGAGGCAATCTCCTCTGGCCAACTAACATGCAATGAACCCCATGGGACCCAATCTATCATCCCTACTGCTTCAGAAATGCAGAGCGGTGACATATGAACTGCCTCAGCTCTCATTCAGACAGTTCAGATGCAACATCCATTCAAATCGTACAACCTCAGACCCATGAAATTTCTTTTTCAGATGTCTGGAATGCAAGCTCCAGATCAATATTGAAACACATGGTTGAAATAGTGTTTTTTCCAGAGACAGCTAAATTATGAAAGGGGAAGTTGAGTGACAGAAAGAAAGAATTCTAGGAACAGGGACCATCATGAAAGAAGGTGTGAAGATGTGTGTGGGACAAAGCTAGGCAAGTGATATTTAGAGTGTGAGTTAAATGCAGTGCGCATACCCAGAAGGGATGTCAGCATCTAAACTGGAAGCAGCTGTCTTACTCTTTATTAATTGATCTATATGTTGCCCTGGCGTACATGCTCCATGAGCGAGAGCTGCCCAGCTGAGGCTCTACAAGCATAGGACACAACAGTTCCCCTCACCATGCAGAGCCACAGCTAGGCAGTTCTCACTCAGGAGACAAGCACAGCCCAAAAGCTGGCCAGCTGTGCCTCATTAGACCTGTGACTGGAGGAAGTGGTGCTGGACTTGGCACCTCCCCTCTAACTGAAAGCTCCCCAGTCACTTGGCAGGTAGAAGCCACTTATAATTCAGAATCTGTCTGCTGAACTCACCCTGCAGAGAAAAGCACTCTCTGATGTACCTGCTGACTTGAAAGAAAAGAGAGCAAAAACTCTCCTGACCTGCCCTTGGGGATCTATGACCTGACTAAGTCAGTCCCACAAGCACTGTAACCACGGCCCACATTTCAGCATGCCTGCAATGAGAACTTGGCAGTGGACTGATTTCAGAGAGCAACTTATGCAGACAGGCCCAGTAAACGCAGCAATAAGCCATGACAGAACATCATGTTAATAGGCCTTTGGGTCACACCATATGAGGATTTGCACTGGAACTTTACCACACTTTGCAGAAACAGCAGTAACAGCTTGATGCTCAGTGTTGCCTGCTCGTCTACCTACCTATCCACAGGCAGACAGCAGGCTGTCCAGACACTGATGAACTGTGTTACAAGCGCCTGCACTTGTCTCAGCAGGACACCTGTATGTGCAGTGATAAGGACATTGTGGGTGTTTTCACTACAGCTGAGTCACTGACCACAATTGTAAAGAACTTGACAAATACACTAGTTAACTGCTGCCATGACAAATGTCACTCTACTTCGGTGCTACAGTCCAGTAAAGATTGTACTTACTGTTCATTCTTCAGAAGGTAGTATTGGCAGGGATAGAACAAGGGTAAAACCTTATCCAGGACGTGGACCACTGTTCTCAGATACCTAGACTGAACCAGTATGCCCAGTAGAGGGATCCCTTCAGTACAGAACTTCTCGATGCTGCCAAGGAGAGAAATCAAAACAAAGTGAGATGACCAACACACATCAAAGAGCGCAAGTCTTCAAGAATTTATCCAAGTAAATTCAAGTCTTTCCACCTAATCCTCTCCGAAGACAACAGAACTTAAGAGTAGTAAAACCTTCTGGTTTGTCAGCCCTAAGGAATTAAGTCCTCTAACAATGGTAAGCATTTCCTGCAAATGGAAATGGGGAGCTTTTGGATATCAGGTGATGCATTTCACTACAGCAGATGCTAGGTGAGAAGCTATGTGGATTCCTGCCCTCTTATCCTGCAGGATTAAAGCTCCAAATGTCTAAGAAAAGGGAGAGCCGGTATATCATTTAGTGCAGTTCCTGGTATCAAGTGTTACCAGTACACACATGCACACCTTGGGGCAATGTCAAAGGTGGTGAGGATAACATTTCTCTGTTTAGATCTTTTGCATGAGAAACGTGTACAACACCGCCACTTCCAGAGCTCTACTTCTTCAGTTTCCTCAAACATTAATCAGCCTTCACAATTCCTGCAACGCAAAATCCATCTCAGCCTTCATTCCCTACTTGTGGAGCTGAAGTAAAAGGGGTAAATGAAAGTCAAGAGTTCTTTCCATGCTCTAATCACACCACCCCCTTTCCCAAGCTATAATTCTCCTTTAAAAACATGAAATTAAACCGCTCTAACCCTACAGAAAGCACATGCAATACCTGCAGGGGAGGAAGCACATTAAGGCAATTTCTATTAAATCACCAGTACATGGAGAAAAGAAAATGGCTGAAACTTTGAAAATATTAAAAGCTAGGTAGTTTCCCAGTGCAACTGTGTCCTAATCAAAAGAGAAACCCACAAAGTGGCTGAAACCATGCTAAGAGGGATACTGTTGAAACATGGTTTACTGCCAGGTTAGGACACTCACTAACATTTTGACTGAAGTAACAAGGGTCTTAACACTTTTTAGTGAACAACACGAATAGGGATTTTTTTAGCTGCCTGTGACAACACTGTATAAAGCCATGCTGCAGGCTAATACAGGAGGGAATGGAAGATAGCACTTTTTGGTAAGCAGAGTTAGGAAGGAATCCCTGTCCACAACAGGGAGAGGCATTATTCCAGCTATAACTGTTTCACCCACAGTGTGCAGAGGGCCTAAGTTAAGACTGAGGAAATAAAGGACTAATGTGTCAGCGGTGTGGCGGCTCAAGCAAAGGGTTTTCTATCCCCCTCAGCAAAGACCTGAGACGATCTGAAGATGAACATGACGAATTCATTAGCCATCCCAGTCTATTACCATTTTGGATGATCAGAATGACCCACTCACCACAGGGCCAGTAAAAGAAACACCCACCTGTGACCCAGTGTAGTCATTGCCAAGGCCAGGTAACAGCCAATAGGGATCCCTGCCTTCACAGCCTTCAGCAGCGGATGAAGTGCAAATGATTCTGTCACGTCAGGCGTGGTGCTGAAAGCAGGCGGTGCAGACCAACTCTGCTGCACACCAGGGTCATTTCGATGCAGCTTTAACCTCAAAATCAAGCCCCATGCCCACTGATTAAATGAGGTCTCAGGCATCTCTCCGTAACGAACAACATTAGCCAAGTAGGAGACCTATAACAAAGGACCAACATGACTAGAGACGAAGGAAGATCCAGTAGTTAGGGAATGAGACTAGAATTAGAGATTCTGCTTCAATTCCCTGCTTCCTCATAGGCCCCTGTGAGGCACCGGGCCTTGGTTCCCCACCTCTAAAATAGAGATAACAAAACTGCTCCATCTGACGGGGATGTTGTGAAGATATGTGCATCAAAGATTCTGAGGCACTCAGATACAACAGTAATGGAGGCCTTACGATAAGCATGGCCAGCAACACAACTTTTGCAATCTGTAAACCGCAGAAAATACCACTCTCCCAACTGTGGAGCTAATAAATTGATTTTATGTCTGTGAAATCTGCAGATGCTACAGTGAGGAGTGCCAAAAGAAATTCCACAAAGAAATTAATAATTTTGTAGCCACAGCAGAGTTTGAACAGGCATCGGGGCCAACCGTGGAACAAGAAAGATAAAACAAAATATCAAATAGCTTGCTCAAAAATTGAGCATCATCCACTCTGTGCACCAAATAGGCGGTGGTCCTGTGGAAATTACATGGAATCACAGAATTAAAGATTGTATCTTCATACATACACACAAGTGGATGAATTTAAGTTGCACAGCTAAAAATTAGGAGATACCAAAATGAAGGCTGAGAGTTTGCCTTTGCAGTCTCTATGATGCTCATTTAACATTATCTTTGTGTGGGATAAACACCTTAACTTGAACATCAGAACTGTCCTTTCAGTCATGAAATATCCAATACAACCACATAAAAAGGTTTGGTTCTTTTTAAATTAAGCATGAGGATCCCATCCTACACTTCTTTCACCCACCACCACCAAAAATCGTTCAGGAGGGAGGGAGAAGTACCTGTTTTATGCTCTCAGAAAGCAGCCCACCATATGGTTTTTGAGGGAGGTGTTTCTGGTACGCCTCCAGAACCATTAATGCAACTTCAGCATGGACAGCTGGATCAAGGTGGAGAGTACTACCCTGTTAAAGTAAAATCTGTTTTCTTTATTGAAGACGACCTTTAAAATTACATCATTCTCTCTGTAATATCGCCTGACCTGGCTTCTGGTTACACCACCAAAGAACAAATGTCCACATAAACAGAAAAGGGGAGAACAGAATTGATGAATCAGATAGCCAAAAGCTTAGTCAGCAAGAGGAGCCTTGCAGCGTGCACTGAAGCATAATGAACCAAGCTCAGAGACTTCTAGAGGCACAAAGCTCCACAGCTGAAGACCTGACACGGTGAATGACTCTCTTAGTCATGCCAAGAATTGCTCATTGATTTGTTCTTGACCTTTCTTGCCCCATCTTCAAAAAATATAAAAAAAAATTTTCAAAAGCTGAAGTTTCTGTAAAATATGTCAAGCCATAATTCCAAACTGGATTCCACTTTGAAGGACTTTTTCCATGACCACCAAAGGACTCCAGCCAACCATATCATAACATAACATAAAGACCTCACACTTAAATCAACTCAATTTGCAGAACTTCCCCCCACCACCACCTACAAACCCACCAACTCTCCTAAGTGCAGGAAAGGAAAAAGGTGACCAATCTACACAGAGTACCTGAAAATCTGGGAAATGGCAGACCAAGGAAAGAAGCAGATTCCCAAGTCAACTGCCCACAAAGAAAACACACTGCCAAATGCCTCCTCTGCCTCATAATCAGGAAGCTCTTGCTCAGTCGCCTGACAGTCTTAACTGTGGCAGTATGGCAGAAGAATCTAGATCACCAGCAGTTTTTAAGAGCACCTTAGACAAGCACCTGCCCCGGGTTGGCTTAAGAGAGAACTTGATCCTGCCATGAGTGCAGGGGACTGGACTCAATGACCTCTCATGGTTCCTTCCAGTTTCTATAAGAAAAGAAGTGGTCCCTCTCATAGCATCATCCAAAACCAATAGGATCCCTGCATTTTCACACCTTCAGATTCCCACAAAGCAACTCATCACACTGCTCTAGAATGCATTAGTACTGTTAACTGGCCTCCAGCATTCACGATTAGTTAAAATGCTAGCCGAATAATAGTTTCACTCAGTTCTGACTGCATGTCAGGCCTTCGATTTTCAATACATACATGCTCACCAAATCCCCAGTTTAGTCCTTCCAGGATAATGCAGGCTAGTTTATTCTCCACTGTGGTCAGCCCATAATTCAATAACCAGTCACGTATCAGCGCTATCTCCGAGGAAGAGGGCTTCCAAAGGTACAACGGCAGCTCTTTAAACAAGTATAAGGAAACCTGTAGTGGGGGATATACATATGGCAAACCAAAGGTTAAAGAGACTGATTTATTTAATGCTGACAATGTGTCAGCATTGTCCAACATACAGTAGAAATGACCATCCCAAAAAGGACTGACACTTACTCAGCACAGATCCCATCATCCCTTATTCCTCCCTTCTACTTACTCTTACCTGAAACACAAAACATACCTACTCACAGTCTCAGCACTACCAGGACCTATCTGTACCACCTTATAAAGTACTGTGTGCCAAGTTCTAGGCTATTCATAATCAATGTTCCCTCTAAGGTTTGGCAGCTTGCGTGCAAAATTTTCAACACGTCTGCAAAACCTCTTCTGAATAAAATGTGTGCGCAAACTCATGCGACAGAAATTATTGAAAAATCTAGAGCAATGAAAAATAAAAGTTATTTAAAATTGTTTTTTATTAATATAAAACACCTAAGTTAATTAGCATTTACCCACATTGCTATACAATCAAAAGAAACTAATTCATGGTTTTCAAATAACCCAAGACCAGTTATATTTAATCTGGATCCTAGGTGTCACATTTCTGCCTAATAAACTCATCTCCTGTGTTGTACATGCAGAGTTGCAGTTCACAGGGAGGTCAGCTAGTTATCACTGACAGCATTTAAGCTATCTTAATGGTCCCAGAGCAATGCTCCTTCTAAGGATTGGGATGTCATAAGCAAAAATTTTAGTTTGCGAGCAGAAATTTTGCCTTATGGTAACTTGTGAGTCCATTGAGCCTAGACTTCAAACAGAAACAGCTGGATGGGAACTGATATGCAGATTTGATTCTGTGAAAGCAGGATTAAATCAGAACTACGGATTCTTTTCCCATTACAACAGGTGATTTGACTTCACCCGTGTCTACGTGCTGTTTCCCAGTGTTTGAATCTTAACAACTCCTCTGATTTAATGTTACTGTATGGCCTGATCCCATGTCTTACACTCCCCTGCATTTATTTTCATCCCACTCTGTAAATTCCCTCATCTTCAAAGCATCTAACAAAGTGGGATTTCGCTCATGAAACATCATGTGATAAATAAATCTGTTAGTCTTTAAGCGCCACAAGACTCTTTGCTTCTTTTGTACAAGACAGTCCTGTTTTAAAATGTATTTATTAAAAATTAAAATAGACCTATGTTTTAAAATGTGTTTATTGTAAACAGAATTAATTAATTTGGTTTAATTAATTGAAATTTAATGTTCAGAAAGCTTTTTAATAAACCTAATTTTTAAAGTTTTTTTTAAAATGGAAAGAAAGAAAGAAAGAAAGAAAGAAAGAAAGAAAGAAAGAAAGAAAGAAAGAAAGAAAGAAAGAAAGCGAACGAGAAGGGAGGAAAAGGAAGGAAAAAGAGGAAAGAAGAATGAAAAAGGAAGGAAGGAAAGAAGCAAGAAAGGAAGAGAAAGAAGAAAGAAAAGGAAGGCAATTGAGAAGAGAAAGAGAAGGAAGGAAGAGAAAGAAGAAAGGAAAAAAGAGAAGGAAAAGAGAAAAAGAAGGAAAGAGAAAGAAAAAGGAAACGAAAGGCAAGAGAAAAAAGAAAGATGGAAGAAAGAAAAGAGATGGAAAGAAGAGAAATAAAGAGAAAAGAAAGCAGATGGCAGGCTACACCTCCTCCCTGGCTACACGCCTACCAGTGCAGAGGGCGCCCTGCAGGCACTGCTCTGCTCAGCTCAGCAGCTGAAATCCGAGCTGCTGGCCAAAAGTGAGACAGTCAGCTCCCAAAGCCCAGCAGCAATCGCTGTCACCAAGCCTGAGCCTCTCACTGCAGCTGGTCTTTCTTTCTTCCTCCAGCCTGGCGCTGAGGCAAGAGGCTCGGGCTCAGAGACAGCACTCACCACATAGCTTTGGGAGCTGATGGTGTCTCCCTGCTAGCCAGCTGCTCAGATCTCAGCTCCTGAGCCCTGGTCCCACGTGCTGCTGGCCAATGTGTCTGCACTGGGGCCGAAAAAGTTGTGAGCAGGCACACACCTTAGAGGGAACAGTGTTCATAATACACCAGGTCACAACATCCACTTTAAACCAGCTACTCTTAAAAGGACACAGATTGGCACTTACCACCCCAACTTTTTCAATGGTGTCTCTAACTCGATCCAGAAGTACAGAAATGATCCCCGTATGGACACCTGTGATTGCTCCCAAGAGTTCTCTGCCAACCTTTGAAAATGTCTCTCTTGTGGAAATGCTGACATAAGACACCTGAGAAGGGGAGCAGATGGGGGGAGGAGGGAGAGGACCAAAGACAAAAAAACCAAAAAATTATGATTTATTTTCATTGGCAATGCATTGGAGAATGCAGTAAAAAAAGGAAAAGAATGTGTATTTTCTTCTGCTGACCCTGTCAGTGTTCACAAACTGCAAACTTCAATCCAAGTTCTTAACGGCTTACCCTGACACAGCACGAAAAGTTACTGAACTGTACTGCCTGGGCTGCAAGGACTCAATAGATCTCTGAAATCTGAAATGGAGCATGCATGAGTAGCACATAAAATTAGAGAGTAAGAGCTCAAGCTCAGCCAGTTCTGAGGTACAGCAGGGCGTCACCAAAAAAGAAATAGGGTGAGCCAAGGAAAGAAAGGATTTGCTATGTCCTGACTTTGTTCGTTCCAACCTACTCTACGGAAGTGATGTTCTTTTGTTGCATTGACAAGCAAGCCATTCAAGATACTTTATTTCCGTCCTAGAGTACTCAAAAAGCAAGCAGCTTGTTTGGATTGTGAACTAAAGCCCTAATCTTCCTAGGTGCTGCATGCCCTGAAGTTCCATTTAAATTAACAAGGGATGTGTGCCCCATTGTAGTGTTTAGCACCTCAAAGAATCCACCCCAAAGCACTGCCCACCTCATATATCTCCAGTACAATGACTCTGATGAAGTCCTCATCCACATCACCTCGCTTGGCCTGTGCCATCTGAGCAAATGTGGTGAGCAGACAAATTTCTTCTGAGCAGTTCATGGATGCAAGATACGTCTCAAAGCTTTCAATGTGTTCTGGATCTGACAAATCACATGGAAGGAATACATGTCAGTATAGGTGAAATGGAACAGAAACAGAAACCATATGAATTACCAACCTGCATGGAACCCAGTGACCCACATAGTGCAGTATCCTGTCTCCAAAAGTGCCAGAACCAGCTATTTTGGATAAAGTGGAAGAAAGCCAGCAGCAGACAGTTATGAAAGCCATTGGCTTCAGTGATATTGTGTGGCAATGATTTCCAAAGGCGAAGTACAAATTATGTGAAACGACAATTTTCTTTTTTCTGCCTTTAATAGTTTATACAATTAGATAAAAAACTGGGACCCAAGCAGAGCACCGAAGTTTTAAGTAAGTTCAGGGATATGGCTCATCTCCTATACCAGTGGTTTTCAAACCACGGGTTGGGACCCACTACTGGGTCACACACCCATTAGTACTGGGTTGCAGCACTGCTGCTACAGATGGGGCAGGGGGGTGCGGTTAAAACAACGCTGGCAGTCCTGTTGCTACCTGCAGCCCTGGGCAGCCAGCATCCTTTGAAGTTTCCCACAGCTGCTTCCCCCCAGGGAGTAGCAGACATGGGTAACTGACAAGGATGCCAGCTGTTCTGCTAAAACCTGACTACCCAGAGTGGCTGGTGTCCTCATAAACTTCCCACAGCTGCTTCCAAGGGAAATTTTAAAAAATGCCAGCTGCCTTGGGGTGCAGGTAGCAGTGAAACAGCCAGCGTCCTTGTCAATTTCCCATGCCTGCTTCCCCCAGGGGTAGCAGCCATGGGAAATCTATGACCATGTTAGGTAACAGTCATAAATAATTTGTTTCAACTGAGTCCTCAGGAAAAAATTTTGACAACCACTGCCCTATACCATGACTTTAGATAGCAATTCAGATAGAGAAGCCATTCCATTCTGACTGAAAACTAAAGCGAGCACTGGAAATATTGAGCCCCAAGAACAAAGCACCCAAGCATTCTCTATTACAAAGCTTGGGGGAAGGTCTGCTTCTTCCACACATAATAAATGTTTGGGGGTTGAAAGGAACACTATACAACTGCAGTGTGTCTGAACTGACGATTTCAACTGTATTTTTTGAGAACTGTGTGACTCTAGTTATCTATGCAGTACCACAGATGCCCACAAGGGGCAGCAAACACCAACACCACCAGATGAAGCCAATTCACAGGAATTAAAGGCAGGTTTTCTTTCAAACCCAACAATAAGATATCCTAGTGCAATGTTAAAATATACAGAAAACAACTAATGTCAATCAAGTAAAATTTCCTTCTCAGCCCTCCTTCCAGAGAATGGTAATACGACACTTGGATGAAATCTCTTCTTTTCCATTTTAAATTACAGCTGTCAATCAATTTAAAAAATTAACAACAATTAGAATGTCATTTATTTTAATATTTTGGTGGCTTTTTACATTTTCAAAAATATTGGTTTTAATTACAAAACATTAGGAAGTCCACCGTGTTACTTCATATTTTTATACAGATATTTGCACTGTAGAAATAGCATTTCAATTCACCTCATACAAGTACTGTAGTGCAATCTCTATCATGAAAGGTGAACTTACAAATGTAGAATTATGTAAAAAAAACTGTACTTGAAAATAAAACAAAGCAAAACATTAGGAGTCTACAAGTCCACTCAGCCCTATTCCTTGTTCAGTCAATTGCTAAGACAGCCAAGTTTGTTTACATTTACGGGAGATGGTGCTGCCAACTTCTTATTTACAATGTCACTTGAAAGTGAGAACAGAAATTTGCCTGACACCATTCTGCCAGCGTTGCAAGGTATTTACTTGCCAAAGGACATCCTTCCATGCTGATGACGGGTTCTGCTCAATAATGTTCTAAGATAGCGTGGGTTGACGCACTTTCATTTTCATCATGCAACCCAGATGCCACCAATAAAAAGATGGATTTCCTTTTTGCGGTGGTTTGGGTTTTGTAGTTTCTGCATCACAGTGTTGCTCTTTAAGTCGTCTGACACCACGTTTCACATCACATCTCTCTCAGATTTTGGAAGGCACCTCAGAGTCTTCAACCTTGAGTTGAGTGTTATAGCTATCTTTAAAAGGTCTGACACTGGCACTTCTTTCCATTTTGGCAGATCTGCACTAAAAGTGTTCTTAAATAGAACAATATCTACTGGGTTATCATCCAAGATGGCTGTAACATAAAATATATGATGGAATACAGATAAAACTCCCAGAGCAGGAGAAATTCAATTCTCACAAAGGAGTTCAGTCACAAATGTCAACAACCCAGTTTTTAAATAATAGTCATCAGCAGGAAAGTATGCCCACTGGAATGATGACTGAAGCATGAATTAACATACAAATATTTAGCATATTGGACACATAAATATCTTGCAACACCTGTACTCACTGTCAGGTGACATGTACATTAGAAGCAGGTAGCACCTAGAGGGGAATGTGAAAGGCTAAAGTAAAAGGATTAGTAGAAATGGCCAGGAATGAGGACCAACACCTAGTGAAACAAGCCAAAACAGCAAGCCTCAGCTGGATAAATGGTCGAGCTGGCAGGAGTCGGGTTAACCTCACAGAAAACAGCAAGAACTAAAGTCGCAACTCATAAGAGTGGTAAAATACCTGGAAGGTAGGAGGTGTTGGGTTGGCCTGATGTCAAAGATATAAGGAAATGATTAGCTCAAGACATCCCATGCTGGGATGTTTTTGCCAAACCATGACATCTTGAAGGATGAAAAACGTTTATTGTGTGTGGACCAAATAAGGTAACAACAGGCATTAAGGAGGATATGTGGTCCAATAAGACAGTGTTTCCCAACCAGTGGGCTGTGACACACAGTTGTGCCATCAGGCCTCAGCAGGTGAGCCACAGAATTTTTGGAAAAAAATTACACAAAGTCCTGGACTGGCTCACGAATATTGAGTTCATTTAGGGACTACATGGTGGTGTGCCTCAAAATAATTAAAGGTAGTAAGCAATGTTCCCTCTAATTTTTCATAAGATGTGTGCGTAAAAAATTTCTTTTGTGCATATTTTCAGGACCAATGTCCAAATTTTTGCATCCTCCAGTGAGTGTGGTCAAACTTGTGAGTGCAACAAAGCAAGTGTGTAGATGCCAGTAATATCTAAATTTTATTTTGATATGGTGACAGAAATGATTTTTATAAATTACAAAATCTTATTTGAAATGTGTTACTTGAAACTGCCTTCTTAAACTAGCAGACAAATATTAGCACTGTTGAATTTTTTTTGTGCATGCTTTATTTTGTTGCGTGCACGGGTTTCACAACCTGTGTGCACATACACACGTGCACAGGTTAGAGGGAACACAGGTAGTAAGGTGTGCAATGGCTGAGAAAAGGTTGGGAACCACAGCAATAAGGTCATTTTGGACACCAAAGAAAGTAGCTTCTGGTGTCAAAAAGGCTGAGCGAACAGGTCAAACAGTATATAAAAGAGTCTGAGAGACTAGATTTTGTGCAGTTGGGGGGGGGGGGTGACAGAGTCCTGCCATAAGTTGAGCTGTTCCATTGCACTCAGAGCATAAATTCTGTCAGTATATCTACTGATTGCTCACCATTGTTCTACATGGCAATAAAGCCTTTCCTGGCACCTTCATTTCTACAAGGATCAGTGGTCACGTTGGTATCTTCAATCGTGAGTGTCACCTCAGTTTACCTCATGCACATAGGATATGCCTAGGCTTCAGATCACTGAACTAACCGAGTTCTCACTTAAAGACCTGAGTCGGGGTAATCCTGAGGAAACACTTATACAGAGACACACACATGCAGCGAAGTAGACACCCGTATCAGATGCATAACAACACTGATAATGTTCTTTACCATGGGACCACAGCACCATCTCCCATAAATTTAAACAAACTTCGTCTTAGAAAGAATTAGGACCAAGTGGAATTGTAGGCTTTAAGATTTACACTATTTCGTTTTTGAGTGTAGTCATGTAACAAAAAAAAAAAAAAAAAGACATTTATAATTTGCACTTTGATAATGAAAAGATAGCACTACGGTACTTGTATGAGGTGAATTAAAAATTTCTTTATCTTTATACAATGCAAATACCAGTAATAAAAATATTCATGAATACTATACATTTTGTATTCTGTGCTGGAGCTGATAAATATATCTGAAAATGTAGAAAAACATCCAAAAACATAATAAATTTAAGTTGGTATTCTAGTACTGTTTAGCAGTGCGATTAAAACTGCAATCAATCAATTACTTTTTTAATGGTGTGAACTCAAAACAAATTGCCTGAATTACCTGCGATTAATTGGCAGTTCTCATTTTAATTTAAAATAAATTTAAAGCATGCTCTGTTTTGCTAGACATGAAAACAAACTAAAGCAGTGAACTTCACACGTAAGATGAAAACTGGTGCTGTCTGTGGTTAATTCGAGGTCCTGAGAGAGTGACCCACGGCATGTAACATGGGAAAATTTTTTGTTTTACTACATGTACCTGATAAGGCCACTCAGTTACACTGAACCACTATGCAAAGAGTCTGAAACACGCAGTTTTGAATTTAACATAGAGATGTTTAAAAATCTTCCATTTACATTTCACTTAGTTTAGGTATCTTTTCAAGATCCATGTAGAGGTCTGTTTCATACTGACAAAAAAAAAAAAAAATCAGACTTTTACAAATGTATTTCATGAATTGCACATCTCCTTGCATTCCAACAATGTTCCAAAACATTCCTAAAGATAAGAACCCCTATGTTTTCAATATGCCCTGCATTTTTGAAGGCTACGACTTAAGGAATTAGACACAATTCCATGCAAGGCTCTACAAAGGTTCTGTCACATTGACCACTTTCCCATCCCTTAATCTTTTATTTAGCTAATCTTCCATCATCTGAACCCCATTCAAAAACTCAGTCGTGGACCTAACATGATATGAGATGTCATCACATTGATTGTTCCACTTGAGTTTTACTTCCAGTCCCACTACCCTTTATCTACCTCATGTATTTAAACTGTAACATCTTTGGGGCAGGGACTATCTAATATTTTTAATTTGCCTAACACAATGGTCTCCCACCATCAGAGCTCATCCCTATGCATAACCATCAAACATGATTATGATGATGATTTTCTCCCACAAAAGCTTGAACAGGTTACCAGTATATCCATTTATTCCTGTGTCTACGCTGGGTTTAACTCAAAAATTCTCCTCACCAGCGCCTTGTACAACAGTACTAAGCACCTCTCCCTCTCTACCAGAAAGAGCTCACCTGATGCGTGCTAGGACTGCACTATCTTTTTACATGGCCACATCACACTGGCAGTTTACAATCATTCTATGATCAATTAATACCTCCAAGCCTTTCTCCTCTCACTTCCAATTGATAAGGCCCCAGCTTATAGCAAAAATTCTTGCAGTCAGTCCCTAAATGCGTGGCCTTGCACTTTGTACAATTACTGTACTATTAAGTTTCATCCCACTTTTATTATTCTAATTTCTAGGTCCTCCAGATCATCTTGTGCAGCCAGGTAAGTGATCAGACGGTAAGATTGTTTACTGCTACCAATGAACCACGAGACATTTTGCCATAAAAAAGAAAGGGGTGGGTGGCAAATCCCCACTTGATCACAAACTGCTCAACTGACAGATATTTCCCTAGAGCAGGGGTGGACAAAATTGGTTCACAGCTAGGCAACAGCAATTTTATTTTTGGTCACCAGAGGGTAGGCCTCCTTTACACTTCTGCAGTAGAGCTAGGCAAAAGGCTACCAAAACTTATTTGCACGTCAACCAGAAACATTAATTTGTTGAGGCCTACCCTAGAAGAGGACTCGGCATGCCCTATCCTTCGCTAAAAAGCCCTTTCCATCTTCATTAAAAATTATTTTGAAATTTAATAGTGCATCGTACAGAACTTGTTCATTTTAAATAATTCTGACATTAGCACCCCCATATTTCACCATAGCACAGCTACCTGCTACACTCCAAATCCATCTGGTTCAAATTGGAAGTTATTGTTTTACTATAGGCCTACTATAGCACAAACTACAGAAGCAGCCTTGTACTTTGGAAGTCACTCAGACTCCTGGACACCAGACAATGGGCTGCATTTAACTAGGTGTCTGTGACTCATAGCAGTTACCTTGATGGCCGCCCCTCCCGGGCCATCACTAAAGTACACAGAACATGTGAAGTGAACAATGGCCCCTTCACCTTAACTAGATGGCCCTCTTGAACTTAAGTGGATGGCCGTTACCACCCTGGGGGCCCACTGTTTTGCAGGGCTTGGTGTAGGTGGGCTCTGCCTAACTGCAAGGTTCTGCAGGGCATGACTCATACCCCCATTGTTCCCCGCATTCCCTGTAATCAGGGAAAGGCGGGAAACAGTCTTTAAAAGCTGAGGTTCTGGGGTGCTCAAGCAGGACGGTCTTCAACATCTCACCTGGCCTGATCAACCAGAAGCTGCCTCCTCCGCTCACGAGCTCCCCTTAGAGCGTATCAACGAGTTCTCCCCCACGAGTACAACTGCCGGCCGATTACGAGTCTCCTTTCTCCCGCCTGTAATGCTGTTGCCACTGCTGTTAGGAGTGGTAAGAGCTTGCCCTGCAGTCTCTCTCTAAAGTATTCTACTTCTTTATTGCTGCTTTCAGACTGCTCTCCCCAGCTCTACAGGCTTGCGTGTGTGTCTTTCTGTTTGCTTGCTGCTCCGTTTTGTGTTAGGAGCCCCTGTATCAATTACTTGAAGTATCTCCTTTTTGCTTTCTCTTGGGTTGTTTAAAGGGTGAACTGCTGCATTGTATTAAGGAGCCTTGGAAGTATTAGGTTAGTTTGTAACATTTAGGATCATAGATTGTAACATTTAGGATCATAGATTGTAACATTTAGGATCATAGATTGTAACATTTAGGATCGTCTCGTTAAGATACTTTTGCCTTCCTCTCTGTGACCTCCCTTAACCTAAATAAAACTTCCTTTTCTTGAAACCTTCCTGGTACTTTCCTTATTTTGGAGTTCCCGCTGTTCTCCTTCTCGCCCCGGCCTCCCAGCCAGTTCCCCAAACCCCTTCTGCCATCCCTGCCAGCCGCCGCTTTTCCGCGGCCACCCACCAGCCCTGCCGGTTCGCCGCCAATTTTCTGCGGCTCTCCCCGGCTCCCTGCGGCTGCCGCTGCTTTTCTGCAGCTCCTGCTGGCCCCACCGTTTTCCACAGCCCCCCAATTCCCAGCCGTCTTCTGCGGCCCCCGCCACCGCTTTTCCGCGGTCGCCCACCAGCCCTCCCAGTTTGCCACCACTTTTCTGCGGCTCTTGCCGGCCCCCTGCGGCTGCCGCCGCTTTTCTGCGGCTCCTGCTGGCTCCGCCGCTTTCCACGGGCCCGCCAGCTCCCCGTTACTGCCACCACTCTCCCGCGGCTCTCGCTGGCTCCTCTTTACTGCCGCTGCTTGCCGGCAGCTGCCTCTGGCTCCCCTGCTGCCGCACACCCCTTTGCCGTCGCCCACTGCTTCCCTGTTCCACACCACTGCACTCCTTCTGCCTCCGCTCCTCCTTTTTCTCCTACCGCTGCTCCCTTCCCTGCCATTTTGCCCCCCTCTGCCTCCCTCGCAAACCCCTGAATCCCCTTTCAGCCCCTCCTGCTTCTCCCCGTTGCCCATACCCCCACGCTCAACCCCCCTTCTCAGTCTCCCCCTCAAACCCCCAAGCTTCTGCTCAGCCCCCCCCCCACTTTTGCCGTTGCTCTGAGCCCCCATGCATCCCCATCTCATTCCCCCGAGTCCCTTCCCACTTGCCTTTCCTCTCCTTTGAGCCCCCCCGCACTAACCTTCTTTGCTTCTCCTGCTCCCCCGTGTGATTCTACTTTTTTCTGACACACCCACATGCTAATTCTTTACTGTACCCTCTTTTTTCTTATAGTGTATAAAAGTACCTTTTAGGTTATAGTGAGTAGGGCTATAGTGTTAGTAGGTTAGTTGAAAAACCCTATTGTTCCCCAACCTGCCCCCACTCCCCGAAGTTAGGTACCCCCCAACACTTTACAGAAACCACTGTGACAAACACGACATACGCCAACCACCGCTCACCTTACCCTATACTCATTTTAATAAAGTGTACCCCGAATCTACCCCATACCCCACGGGTGCAGTGACTGTCCCCCAAGATCCTCAAATCTCCGAATCTGCTGGCAGGGTCACTAGGGACCTGGAACAGAAAGCAGAACATTGCCTGGCCGTTTCTTCAGTTCATACCAAGCAAAAGTATCCTACCTCTGAGTTTGTGTTTGCAGTCGGCAGGCTGCACAGTAGAGCAGAGATTTTCCAGGTGCTCATTTTCTGCATAATGCATGATGAAGAAGAGCTTCCAAAGCATACTGCTTGATATCATTCCATAAGGCATCTCAGACATGAACAGCCAGACACCCAGCCTGTTGGATTTTAAGGCAAGTAGAAATAACTCGTATAACAACAACCCTCAGTGCCTGAAAAGAAATTACACGGCCAGATCTTCCACTCTGACTAAGGAGCCCACACCTTAGTTGGGAGAGATGGATGCAAGGATGGGCTGTCCAGTGCCTTGATTCCAATCCCACTTCATGCTGGGAAAGGCCCCCTAGCAATGTTCCCTCTAAGGGGTCAATGCAGCTGAGCAACATGTGTTGCTCGCTGTGCGGCCCCTCTCCCATGCGCGGGACCAATCATGCCCCCCCCCCCCCAGCCCACTCCCGCTCCCAAACAGTTTGGGCCACTTCGCCCCTGCCCCCGCCTGAATGGGCCTGCTGGTCCAGGGTCGAAGTGGCCCAAACTCTCTTGGACCGGGGCGGGCCACTCCGGGGCCCCAACCCTGCACGCCGGAGCTCAGCACTGGACCCCTCCGCCCCCAGGGAGGCGCAGCCAGCTGGGGGTACACTGGGCCGGCTGCTCCGCCCCACTGCGGTGAGGCCGGGCGGGCCGGAGGGCGGAGCAGTCTCCAGCCCCCATTCCTTCCCTCTCTCAGGAGTTTTAAAAACTCCCAGCTCAAAGTCTCTCTCCCCGCAGGGACTGCAGCTGCCGGCTGTTGGGCCGGCAGCCTTCCCTGCGCCAGGCAACATCGGGAGCCGCGCGGCTGCATAGCTTAGAGGGAACACTGCCCCCTAGTATAATCTACAGCATTACAGCCTGGGGGCTTCTACTGCAGGCTTTTATTTGGTCCCACTTCTAGACACAACCTTCACTCACCTATTGCTTTTAAAAGCATTTTGGTGTGACTTTTCAGATCCTTCACTCTAGATTTCTTACCTTTTTGCCTTCAGCACATGGAGAACTGCCCGAAGAAACAATTCATCAAACTCCACTTGCAGTTTCTCCATGGAATAGGGATGCATTATTGACCCATACTCTTTATTGCAGCTAACATACTGGGCCCAGTGGTCACTCACATAACAAACCGTCATCCTATACACCAGGGGTTAATGGAAAGGAAAATAAATGGATCACAAAGCATGTCATCAGTAAGCAGAAACAGTAACTCTAAAAGCAAGAACCACAACCTTAATATGCCATCCCCACATGTCAAGAGTCCTGCATTTACTCCAGGCCTCGACAAATCTATGTTTCTGTTCTCCTTGACAACCAGTTTTAGTAGCCTGGTGCCTAGCTCCACTGCAGAAATGTAATGAAGGAGCTCTCTCTGGTGACAAAAAGTAAAACTGCTAGCATTCAGCTGTGAGCCAATATTGTCCACCCCAACTTACACCATCAGTGTTTTCCAGCTATAAAAGAACTTCACGGAATCATATTTCATATCTTATCTCTCCTTGGTTTTACAGGTCAATAAACTGCTATTTTACTAAACCAAACTGGTTGGAATAAAAAAACGTGTGTGTTAAATACATCTCTATATTAGGAACTAGCAGTACCTACACAAAACCTCAAAGAGCTTATAAATAAAGCACCATAAGCTTGCTCAATGCTGTACAAACAAGAAGGAAGCTATAACCTGTCTCAAAGGATTACACTATAGGGAAGACAATGCCAAACACATGGACTGAATTAGCAGAACTGTAAAAGTAACGATGTAAAACAGCTTTTGGTTTAGTTATGTCCATTCACGAAAACATAAAGAGCGTCAAGTAGTTAGTGAATTAAATTTCCTGTCATGATTCCGAGTTACTACAAAGAAAGCATGCAGAGCATTTAATTCTATCATTATCCAAAAAATGTAAAGCATGAAACGCAACATCTTTTATGAAATACATTTGATCCTGTAGCTTCTAGCCTCTTTTGGTGTAAGCTGGTGGCAGTTTGGCAGACAGTATCCCTTATACACCATGCACCAGCACAGCTGACACCCTTTTCTTCGTCCATTTGCTCCGTTTTTTTTTTTCTTCAGAGGGACAATGGCTACAGAGGCAAAACTGCACTGTTGCACCTGCAATGTTGCAGCACTGCTGGTGAAGATGCTCTAAACCAATGGTTCCCAAACTTTTCAGTAACACAGCACGCTTCAATGAGACAAGCAATTCCATGACACTCCCACTTTTTTCAACTGAACTGATTGCTCATAGATGTCACATTTACCATGGTTTTGATCTTACTGGAGAGGTTTGCAACAAAGAGCATACAACAAGCTAAACAAGAAAAAAATTTTCATTTCAATTTTACCCTTTGGCCACCTGCATTCAGAATGTTCATGTTTTAGAATCGAAGGCCGATACCTTGCTTTTAATTTGATAATTAATTTTCATGAGTTTTATGAGTTGTAATTTTGGTTGGACAGAATATTGTTTATGATGAACAATGTTCATTTTACATTGATTTTCATTACCTTTGTTTAGAATTTCACGGCCCACTTGAACAGTTCCCATGGCACAATAGTGTGACACAGCACTAAGCCTACAGGAGTGCTTTCTCAGCTAACAAAACTCTAGCTACAGTGGCACTCAGGATAATATAAATTACTTTGTCCAAGGATTTGGATTATTGCCACCCATGGGCAATATAAACTAAACAGAGGCAAATTCTATTACAAACAACGTCCAAGTGGGCAAGGTAGTATCTTTTATTGGACCAACTTCTGTTGGTAAAACAGAAAAGTTTTTGAGCTACACAGAGCTCTTCTTCAGGTTTGAGAAAAGTAGTCCTGACTGTCACAGATAAATGCAGGTTGGAATAGAAATTTTAGCATAAATAGTGAGCATATCTTGTAAACAAACAAGGAGTCTTGTGGCACTTTCAAAGACTAACAAAGTTATTTACCACAAGAGCTTTTGTGGTAGAAAATCTCACTAAGCCAAATGCTTTGAAGATGGGGAACTTACTGTTTGTTTTCCTGAACTAAACTAACACAGCTGTGCCTTTGGAACATATATTCTAAGGGACCATTCAATGCAGAGTGGTCTATTAACATGTCTGTAATTCTATAACAAAAAGAGCTGAGGGGTTACAGATGACAGATTGTTGTAATAAGCCATAAATCCAATGTCTCTGGTCAATCCATGACTTTTAGTGTCCAGCAGTTATCAATTTAAGATCCAAGGCTCATCTTTTGAATGAGGACTGATTGCGCAGTCATAGTGTGATCACTCTGTAAAAAGTGATAGGGTTTTTTTGTCTTTTATCACTTTCCTGCATGACTCATTCAAGAGCATAGTGATCATCTATGTTCCCTCTAAGCTGTGTGCATGTGCGCATGCACACAAATCGTGAAACCCACGCACACAACAAAAAAATCAAATAGTGCTGATATTTTTATGCTACTTTAAGAAAGCGGTTTCAAGTAGTATGTTTCAAATAAGGTTTTGTAATTCATAAAATCATTTCTATCACCATATCAAAATAAAATTTGGAAATTATTTGCATCATATACACTTGCTTCATTGCACTCACAAGTTTGGCCACACTCAATGGAGTGCGCACAAATTTGAAAAGTGCTTCTGAAAATATGCACAAAAGAAATTTTTTGCACACACAGCCTATGAAAAGTAAGAGGGAACACTGGTGACCATCTTGGTTCACCCACATAGTTAGTGGGACACTTAGTACACCAGATAAAGTACGACATATGTTATGATAGGCATAGATCTTGGAAAGTGTGTAATGGAGAGTGTTGATTATCACAGCAGGGAAGAAAGGACTGCAGGTTTTTCAGCTGTGCTTCTGGCAATGTCTGGTGCCACTTTGAATTCATGTCTCCGGGTCTGTGAGAAGCCTGCTGCTGATGTTGAGCATGGTAAGGTTAGGACGCTGTTTGACAATCAGAGTGGGGTTCAGGAAACACTTTTTTCAGGACAGGGTCTCCACTGAGTAAGGGCTGTGGTTTGATAATACCACCTGGGTTGCAGTTTAGGTGACAAATGACAACTAGGGGTGTGCAGTTGGAAAAAGTTGTATTTTTGTATCAGAGCAGGCTCTCTCATTGTATTTCGGTGGCCTGTTTCATTATTAATAAAACAACAAGGAGTCGTGCTTCGAAGGGATTTTCTCCCACGAAAGCTCATGTGAAAAATAAATGTTAGTCTTTAAGTGCCACTCGACTCCTTGTTGGTTTTTTTTCCTGGACTAAACTAACACAACTATCCCTTTGGAAACTGTTTCATTATGACATCTACTTCTCTGGTGGAATGTTCTTTCTAGTGAAGGCTATTTTATGTCAGTTAAGATATGTATCCCAAACTTTCTCCTCTGAGCATACATCTGAGTGCCTAGTTGTAGATAAGAGATTTCCTGGTATGTTTGGGTGGTTACTGGGTCTGTGAAGATAGGCAGAGTGATCAGTGAGTTTCCTGCAAATGGTTGTCTGTACAGCTCCACTGTTGAAGCTGATTGTGATGTCCACAAAGTTGATGCTAGCATGCTGTTCCACAGCGAGGTTAATGGATCAGTGGGGACTGCTGAAGTTGTGGTGGAACTCTATAAAGGAGTTTTAACCATCTCTCCAGAGAATGAAAATACTGTTTTCTTTTTCACATTCTGTTTTTTTACACCTTTTTTCCCTCTTGCCTGCTGGTCTCCATGTCAACGGACTGCTACATGCTACACAATGTGCAGGAGCAGCATTGGTGGCTCAGTCATCCACTATGTTTTATGTATTAAAAACACCTTTGCTCCATCTTGCTGTGCCATGACCTTTGCTGAGTAGCTGTATAATATTACTGAACCCACAATCAAGGAGAGATAGGCAAATTTCAAATAACTACCAGCTGACAGTCTGAACTCAGAGTCATGCAGCTTTTCTTTATGCCACTGTGAACCCTCCATCTTATGAATCTGGTGCCACTCAAGGATTCCTAGCCTATATGCTAGGAAATACTGTTATTGAACTTATTGTACAAAATGAGGTGAACAACAGTAACTACTATAATGGAATTCAAAACCCTCTCTCTTCCGCTCGCTCTCTCTCAGACTAACACTGGTACATCTATTTCATCTCCTGTTAAAACACCAACATAACATGCTCTGTGCAGATTCACACAACAGAGGAAAAAATGCTGATCCTCTTACCTGATCAGATGGCCAATTCGTTTCACAAACTGCCTGTAGCGTGCTCTGTTAAATGTTTCAAGCCCCACAGCTAGAAGCTCCACTAAGGAGTTTGCAAAGGCAAAAGTCTTCATCATCTCCTGAGGAGTTGCTTTTTCAGGGAAATAAACACTTAGAAAATCAGAACACCGAACCATAAGTGTAACAAAAATCAGCACATTACCTAGAAATCTAGACTTCAAAAAGCATTAGAAGGAATTAGGAAGACATTTCTATTCAGCTAACTATGTAATTTATTTCATATAGCAAGAATAGCAATTCAGACCAGACAGATTCTCCATGTATTTAATCTAAGTGTGCAAATGCAAATAATCCAGGTAAATTAAAAGATTGCTTGCAGACAACCTATTCATGCAGTTGGACAGAGACGGAGAAGAGGTTAAGAGAGTGACTAAACACGAGACGTTTGGGACACTCAGGAGTGAGGGCTTTATAACTCACAGGCCATGGAAAATAGAAATGGGATCTGAAAAGCATTATCTATTGCTGGCTACCAAAAAGAACTGAAGAGATGTGAAAATCCTAGTCTTTTAGAATACACTGAAACTTGTCTGTAAGTCCCCAACAAGTCTGACATTTAAAATCATTCCGTATCTGCTACATGTCTACACATTTAACAGTCAATTCACCTTTAGAGTTAAACCCAAGAAAATGCTGAAACAGCTCATGAAATGGAAACTGTGACAGGAGAGCAATCAAGTCATCTTCCAGAAGGAGAATCCAGCTAATTTCAGGATCTTCATCCTATAGAAAAAGAATTCAGAGTGGATTTTGTTAGTTGCCCCAACGCAGGGGGAGTAAAAAAAGAATACAGTGAGCAGACCTGGCGACTGTATGATCTACCTCTAGTTTTCTTTAGGAGGGAAGAAGGGGCAGAGAAAGAATGTAGAAAAGGGATACAGGTCTCCTTCCCTCACCCCACTGTGACCCCAGAATGACCATGGGCACATAGGCGTTTACAGAGGATGGCATGTGCAGTCTGTTTCACCAAGAAATCATCATGGAAAGTTTCTCATAAAAGTGTCATCTTCAAAGCATCTGATGAAGCGAGATTTTTTTTCCCCCACAAAAGTTGATGCAATAAATAAATTTGTTAGTCTTTAAGTGCCATAGGACTCCTTGTGTGTTTTGCTGTACTAGACTAACATGGAACTAATAAAAGTGTGTATCACTCTGGCCATCAATAGCACTGTGACATGTCAGTACAGGTACCATGTCAGGAGTTATGTACATGTACTGAACATTTTAAGGCCTAGGTTTACGGACTGGTTGCCAGCAAAGGTGCAAAACAGTTCTCTCTCAGACCAGAAATGTGAACAGTCATTTGCACCCGCAGATAAAAATGTGTAAATTAAGTTTTGTACACTTCAGGAGTCTCCTATCATCTATCTGAACTGAATACCACTGAAAGATTGGGAAGAGTTTTTAAAAAAAAGGAAGAGAAAAAGTAGTGGAAAGAACCTTATCTGGAGGTGCATGGCTAGGACTTGACCTACTTTATTTAGGGGGGCAAAGACAACATCTTGTCACAATTCATTGAGGAAGGGGAACGACCGTGATTCTGCTTTATGACCAAGGGGTATCACTCAGGCTTGGTTGAAAATGCCAGAAAGAAACTTGGGTGAGAAACCTCTTTAGAGAGGAGGTTAACCGATCAGCTGAGTTTAGTCTCCAGAAAGCATGTCATGGTTATATCTTATATAGAAGTGTTGTTTCCAGTGTTCTCACTCGCTGTCATTGAATCGCTCTTCTTACATAATAAAGTTATTCCTGTTTTCACTGTAAATATACATAAGTGCTGTGATGTTAAGTGACGTGCTGATTTTGGGTTGACTCTCAGAAGTTAGTGCCTACGGTTCCTTTGGGAGCTGCAGACTTGGTATCCGAGTCTCCACTGGATAAGATACTGGATAGTGCAGGGAACGTTCCAAGGACTGTGGAGCAGGGGGTTGGTGGGTGACTCCTGCATCCTCCAGAGGCCCCGGAAGGTGGTATTTGTGCTGCCAATGGCTTGTGGCTTCAGGGAACTGATACATAGCAGGCACAGACAAGATTGTCTCATGCTAAGGACAGGCAGTGGTGAGGCACCTCACAACCCTGCTGTGTCTGGGAAGCATCACACCCACAATAAATATTTTCGTTCCCCTTTCTGGCTGTTCCTGTATGACAGCAACCCTCAACTCTAAAGTGGCAGATACCATCTTTAAAGTAAGAGAAGAAATCATTTTCACCCCCCTGTGCAGCAATATTTGTATGATGACCAAAAGGAGGAAAGTTCTCAAATGGGTATCTATTTCTGCACATTAAGTAACTGAGATAATTTTATACAACTATTTTTAGAACAGTCTATTCCTGTGGTCCCCAACTTTTCTGCCTTGAGGGCCACAGGTATCATTTTTACAACCCTGCAAGGCCACCTGTGTCAGCTAGCAGCCCCATACACACACACACACACACTGCAGCCAGATGGAAGGAGTACAGCGAAGAGGTTACCTCCTCACTGATCTCCTATCTCCTTGACTGCAGCACAAAGACCACATGTTTTCTGTAGCCTGTGCATTCCACCTGGGTCCTTGGCAGTGGCTGCCTTCCACAGTCAGAGGGATGGAAGACCAGTGCTCCTCTCCCACTGGCCCCAACAGGGACCCCAACACAAACAGACCTAGGAAAAGCGCTTTGCTGTGCTCCCTGCTACAGCCTGGGGCAGGGGAGCACTGATCTCCCATCCCCTTAGCTGCAGCAAGGAGCCGGCAATGATGTTTTAGCACTGTGGAAATACACTCCACCTTGGTCCTCAAGCAATGGCTTCCTTCTTCAGCCAGCAGAAAGGGTGCTGTGAACCACTTTGAAAACCGCTGGAGGCCACAGATTGGGAACACTGGTCTATTTCCCTCCTTTCAGCTAGAAGCCCTCAGGTAATTTAATCTTATATCTGTATTACTAGAAATTCCATATTCTATGGTGGCAGTACTCAGGCTATGACTCATGAACCCCAAGAAGCTCTTTGACGTGTGCCTCCTGCAGCTGTTTGGAGCATATGATATTAAAACTCTCATTTAATTATTAACCTATCAGGCAGCTTTTATTAAGCTATTAATCAAGTAAGTTAACAGGTTATTCACTATGGGAACAACATACATACATATGAGAAAAATATTAAAAAACTAAACTTTCCCCACCTTGCTGTTAAAATATGAATAGTACTATGGTAAATGAAACAACAAATTCACAGTTCTGTGGCTCTTTTGGGTAATTCTGATTGCTAATTTGGCTCCTGAACCATTGAGGTCTGAGTAACACTGTTCTACCATGAAGGGAATGTAAGATTTATTATTTGAAATGAAGAATACTCAATTCTTCCTGCGTACTAATGAGCAAAAGCATTAAGCAGAGCTATTTAGTTTTAAAGTACCTCTTCTCCTCCCTCATCCACTAATGTCCAGTTCCCAGATTCTTTCTCAGAGGAGGAAGATTTTCTTTCACTTGGTGTCATGTGGCACATAAAGTCCACTCGATTTCTGAGGAATACAAATTAATTTCATATGAAAGTCAGGCTCAAGTAAATTAGAGAAAGAAAACAAGCATTCAGGGTTTGCAGCCCAACTATTCTTTGTTTTAAAACCTCTTAAAACTCCCACAGGAACAAGAAACGACCATGGCTGCCCAAAGCATCTAGGGTGATCAAGTCACACCAGTCAATATTAAATCTTACCCACACAGATTACCAATTTAGTGAGTTGATTTATGCACAAATTCCCTAAAAATGAAAACTGCCATCAACCCTAGTTTCCACAATAGCCCATCCTAAGGGCTGCTGCTGTTATAGTTCAGAAAAAACACATTGCTGTGGACCTTTTTGAATCCACAATAAACAAAAATAAGTATACTCCATATATATATATATATAAAAAAAAAAAAAAAAGAAGACAGCTTACTCCAACCATTGCCAAGCATCGGCAGTTGGACAAAGGGCTGAAAGTTGTACTGGATGTCTGAGCAGTGTTTGCTCTGGTCAATCCAAAAGCAATAGCATCTAGGAGCCTCACTCATGAGCTGTTACTGCATTGTCCCAGGTACTGTACAAATACAGAACAAAACAATGGTCCCTGCCCCAAAGATCTTACTGATCAAGTGCAAGACAAGACAGCAGGTGGATAGAGAGACAGATGGGGAAGCATACAGAAATAATGAGACAATATTGAAGAGCATGATGGGCAATGATTTAGACACACTGCCTAACCACTATAAAGTTCTTCTAAGCATCCCAGCAACAGTTTTAAAGGAGGGACATGGAGATGAACAGGGTAGCAAACATTTACAAGGAATTCCCGTCCAGTGTAAAGAAAAGCACAGAGGAAGAATACAAAGGTGCTTGTTTGAAAATTTAACAAGTGGGTAATGAAGGACAGCATCATGGGAGGAAGGATCATCCAGTGGCTTTTGACCACTCCTTGTCCCACCACATGTGTGACTTTGGGCATGTCACTTTACCTCTCCACGCCTCATCTCCACGTAGGTAACAATACTGCCCTAGCTCAGAGGCAGCTGCAGAGAGAAATTCATTAAGGACTGTGATACTGTGGTAAGGGGAGACATAAAAGTACCTCAGATAGAAAACCAGGAGCCTGTATCTTGATAGTAAGTGAGAGATAATTAGAAGTGTGGAGATAGACTATGAAGTGGCTTGAAAGTGAATACAAGTCATAAGCGTGTAAACCACAGGACTATATGTTTTAGGTACCAGCTGAAAGCTGGGATTCCTCCCATGGTTCTTATTTAGCTCTGACTGGTCATGAAGCACTGGATTTAAACTCCTCATACGAGTCATCCTGTTTTCTTCATACTTCCATTTCAGGAGTATTTTAGCGTCTGCTGACATGAAAGCCTCTAAAGACAAAACCTCCCCCCAGCCCCCACATTTTAGGTCACCTGACATCTGTACTGCAGGGTAACACAACTCCCTCACTCTGTTGGTGACGTCAGCTGATATTTTTACTTAAAAAATGAAAGGCGGGGTTGGGGGGACACACAGTAACCAAAACGATATGAAATTAAGGTCTGATTTCTTACAACCTGACAGGACCAGCAACATGTTGGTGAAACACTACACATACTGTCAAGATAACACAATCTTCTCTCAGCACCAGACACCAGTGATCAGGGGGGAAAAAAGACCACTGTGAATTCATACTCTGGTTTCCCACCAGATCGTGTGAACATTTTGAGAAACTACATTCACTAAAACTGCTACTGACAAGAAATAGCTATGGTGCTATTTTCACTACACAAGGTTTAGGGAACACCCAAAAGCTAGTTTGATAGACTGAAATCTATCCACATGGGGCAAGCCCCTCAGCTGATGTTCTTCAGTAGAGCTTTACAAAGATCAATGAAGCTTTGCACAAGCTGAAGGATCTGACCCGTGGTTTTCAATCTAGCCTGCAAACTCTGAGCAGAGATGTCAAAATGTGCTAGCCAATTTCCTTTCCAGCCAGACATAGACACATCCATGGTTTTCAAGGCCAGCTGAGCTTAGCATATAATCCTTATGCACTGAAATCTAACCTCCAACAGATCTTAGACTAACCAGTTTTAATTAACCAGGATTCAGACAGTCGGGGCTTAACTAATACTAACTCTAAAAACAATTCAGTCCAGTCCTCTCCTAAAATATTTCTATAAAACCACTTCAGTTCAGTCTGTAGCTATTGAGTCTGTCTTGACACTCAAAGAATCAGTGGCTGTAGGTCCCAGTATGCAGTGAACTCACATACATAAACAGAAAAGTCTCATTAACCTTTACTAATCTAACAGAGCAGAGAGCTGAATTTAGGGATGAGAGTACTCAAATGGGAGCAGACTGTGGTTTTGATCAGATCATTTGTTTTACCTGAAGTATGTTTCATGTGTTACCTTGGTCCCAGACTTCACTGTTTTTAATCAAATACTGCTTTTTTTCTGAGTAAACTGAGAAGTGTAGGCAAAAAATTAAACTGTGTAATCTTTGCACGCAACTGCAACTTCTAGAAATTTCATCCATCGCAACTGTAGGCGATTGCACCCACCTTTGGCTTTGTTGCTCCCTTCAGGGGTGCCCCTCACCCCCTAATAACAAGAGTCTGAGGTGGCACTCAGTGCCAATGCCCGTGCTGATTTATTTGCAACAGAGCAACAATACCACCCACTCCCAACCAGGCCCCTGGAGGCCCTGAGGCAGAGGGTGCCTCCACTTACACCACCAGGACAGGAGGCACACTGAACTCTGCTTCAGCTCCCACGGTCCTCCCAGGCCATACCTCCCCAGAAGGCTTCTTAATCCACCCCCAGTCAGGGACACAGCTGGTCCACTGCCTTCTCAGGCCAGGGTCTAGCAGGGCCCAATCAATGCCAGCAGCTGGGGCTCCATTCCCCTGATTCATATGGCCCTGCTAATGACCGTTACCCTGGCCGAGGCACCACAGGCGGCAGGGTACCTGTGGGACTTGTTTCCTCTCCAATCTGTCACAGCAACTGTTCCTGCAAACTGTAGCAAAGAACCTACTTTCACTGCTGACAAGCACACACATAGGGCCTACCAACTTCACGGCCCTGAAAAACATGTCACAGACAGTGAAAATGGCCCTTCCCCATGAAATATAATCTCTCCCATGCTGACGGGATGGCTCCAATTGCTAGTTTTGGCAGGGCTGGGATGCTCCAAGCAGTACAGGGGAAATCCAAAGCTTCCTCCAGCTCCAGGAACCTTTGGGGCTCCTGCCTAGCCCCAGAACTTCCTGCAGCCAGGGGAAGTCCCACAGGTGGGCCCAACTCACCCCCACTGGGGCCCCAAACTGTAGTCCCAGTCAGGCTGCTGCATTTCCAGCAGCACAAGGAGATCAGACTCCCTTCCCTGTTGCCTCCAGAGCGGGGCTCCAAAAGCATCAAAGAAGTGAGAATGGTAATCCTGCCACCACACAACAACCAGTTTATGATTCCCACCCACCCCACATTTTGGGTCAGGACCCCACTCTGAAATTTCAGATGAAAACATTTTCAAATCCTAAGGTCATGAAACTAACCAGAATGGACAAGAATTTGGTAGGTCCCTATACACACAACACATGAAGCATTTAGCATCTGAAATGGAAGTGTACAGTATAATGTGTGTTAACTTTGTTACGCTGAGAACAGTGCCAAGACTGTAAATAGGGGTGAGTGAATAACAAGAGTGTGAACAGCTATCAATTTCCTGTGCCCATTTTTACAGTTCCTCAAGGTTATCTGACTGTAGCCATCATGAGACAGAGAAGCATTTTCAGAACATGTTTACAAATTCACTCCTTTCCCACTTACTTGACAGGAGACATAAGCAAGGCAAGAGACTGCATAAAATGAAAGACTCCTGAAGGGTTATCCAAGACTTTGATCTGAAATTAAACCACAATTTCAGTCTAAGCAAACCAAAAGACACATCTAATTTAGTTTCAACTTATAAATAAAATCCCTGGCTATTCATAATAAGGGTTTTCCTTTAACTTCCTCACATTAAAGAAATATCTTAAAAATCCACCAGCTGATCTCAGTCAGAAACACATCTTCGAAGAAGACAGAGTTCCTGCCTTTAGCCAGAGATGTCACTACGACACTGGACTGGAAGGGCTCTTTCCAACAGAAGGATCTGCTGAGGAAGGGATTTTAAGGGAGAATATACAGCACATCAAAGAGCCACAGAAAGACTAAAGCTCCTTTTCTCCTTACAAGGCCCAGGCTCCACATTTCTGGAAATGCCTTTGTGTGACAGTTAATCAAGTGACAGTCATATGGTATCAAGAAGGAACAGACTCCTCTTTTCTCCCACCCACTCTAAAATCCCAGTCTAAACCAAATAAGTAAGTAAGTAAATAAATAAATAAAAGTGAAGCCCACAGGACTAAACAGTCACACCTGAATGAATGAAGCAGCCCATCTGCTGACACCTGCTGGGCACCGGAGGATATGGTTTAAGAGGAAGAGCTGGTCCCCTGGACACCCAACTCTTTGCAAGACTGAAACCTAAACAACAAAGAGCATCTTGTAATGTCAGTTTCAAGCTTGGTTCCTTTTGACTTGTTAAACTGCCTTTTCCACTGTTCTCCTTGCACTTTGCAACACCCATCTGGCTTGTAGAGAGCAGGGGTAGGCAAAACAAGAACCCATTTGGAGCAGCATGCTGCAACCTCTGCAATGCCACAGAAATTGTGGGGCAGCTTCTTGGAAGGGCAGCTGGGGGGACAGAGAGTCCCCGTCATGCCCACGTTCCAGGAATGGTGCAGAAAGAAGATGCTTCGAATGACTTCTCTCTATGGTGTCCAGCCACCAAGGAACCAGTCTGGGTAGCTTCTTTCCTCAGCACGCTCCCAAGAGGAGCTGTTCCAGGCAGGTTCTTTCCATGGCATCCCAGGGGACCCTGTCCCCAGGCATGATGCCAAAATGAACCACTGCAGGCAGCTTCTTTTTGCAAGTGGTTCCTTTCAATGGCATGCCAAGGAAGCACCCCCCTTCTCTGCCCCCCAGTCTCCAGCTGTGGCTGCCACCAAACTTTCAGGCTGCAGCCGCTTTCATTTCTGTAGAGGGAGCCACTGGCACTGGCTGACAGTCAAGGAGGAGGGGCCAGCACAGGAGTCAGCAAAGGTTGCTGATCCCTGGTACAGAGGATGCCATATCACCAGTACTCTGAAGAAGAAAACAGTGCAGCTTAATTTATGAGTCAGGATACCAAATATTTTTTTCTTTAAAGAACTGATTTATGTGAAACAGAGTGAAGGAAGGTCACCAGTCCTGAATTCCTACAGCTCTGACATAAGTTGAAGCACTGGGAGCTTCCCCACACTCATTTATGTACCTCATCCTAATGCAACCCAACCTCCTTTGGATTCACAGGCTCCTCATCTCAGTGCTGCCTCTCAGCTGATTCTACCAACAAAGTAAGCAATCCTGCCAGTTGTTTCCGTCAAGTGGCCACTGTCTGCTATAAGAACTGGAATGAAACCAGTGAATACTTTTCACCCAGGACCCAGACAAGAGCCAGCGGTGATGTTTCCAGGAATGGCTGCTGGAACCAATTCAGTAAGTTTTAATCAACAGCAGTTACTGCAAGCATTCCTCCCTTACCAGCCTCTGCAGCCACAAGAGGAGGTCGCTCTGGAACTGAGTGTCTTCAATAACTCTGCGTGTGAAACCGAAAAGAACACTGATGCATTCTTTCAGGTGACCCAAGTCCGAGGAAAGGTTTTCTGACTGCTTAAGAGCTGTGAATTAGAAACAGAATTAGAGCTCCCATGCTGCTCACAAATACAGTTCTGCTATGCTAACTAATGCCCTCATGGCTTTGTAGGTTCTACAGCAAATTTCTCCTTTGTCTTTCACACGTATATTGTTAAATCCAAACACACTCACTAACACTCTCTAAAACTAAGACATTACACAGTTTTTAAAAAACATCGTATCACTAAATAGCAACTTTGATTTAAGAATGTCTGTTACTCTAAGTTAAAGCCTCCCTTCTGCATGCACTCAGCACACAAAACTAACATTTTTCCAACAGCGCAAACCCAGGGCACTACATAGCTCAGAGGAGGCACTCCTGCAAATCAGTTTCAGAATCAACTTAAGACTTCTGCAATGAAGTCTATGCAGCATGAGAATGAGGTCAGAAATTCAGGATGCTTTTGATGGACTGGGGATTCATGGACTCCCCCTAGTTGTGGGTGTTGAAGGAAGGTTCCTCTGCAAGGTATATCCACACACAGACCCGCAAAGTGAAAATCTGCATGTCATGTTCTGCATCTTAGGGACACCAGAGGTGGAAACGCAACTCAGGGACACACCTTGCTCTTGCTGAACAGCCACAGACCTCAGCAGGGATGAGCTGTTGAGCAAGCCATAGATATAAGACTCCACTTGCAACCGGGACAGCACTGAAGTGTATGAGTGCAACACCAGCGTCTGATGCACGTGCTCCGCTTTGGCATCAAACAACCTTTTTAGCTC
The DNA here is from genome assembly GCA_007922195.1 of Podocnemis expansa. Lineage (NCBI taxonomy): Eukaryota > Metazoa > Chordata > Testudines > Podocnemididae > Podocnemis > Podocnemis expansa. The sequence continues at coordinate 14,568,191 of ML682015.1, read as the reverse complement.
CCCCAACACATTTTCATTCATCTCTACTGTCTGGTAGCGATGGCAGCCAGATACTTGGCACTGATCTGCACAGACACCCTGCAAAGAGAATAATCATTTCAAAGTGTGTTAAAAAAATATCTGCATCTACACAGATCTTTGGAGGCACAGATTTTCAAGCTCTTTACAAAAGCGGATCAGAAACATTATACTCAGCTAGCCAATGGCAAAACAGAAGCTCTGATACATTTCTGAAAGTAGATTCTATTTTAGATATCCAACATGGCCCTCAGAGGTGCTGAGTACTGAAATTGATGCCAGGCACCTCTGAAAAATCAGGCGCTGCAAACCTCTCTATAGAGCACTCCACGGATACAAACATGTGGATCCATATCCAATCTGCATCCGCACAAAATGGTCTGCGGATATCTGTGTTGTATTCACGGATGCGGACATAATGCAAATATCCACGGATATCCACATATTTGCAGGGCTCTAGCTCTGTGCAGGTAAAAATAGGTGGACCTGTATCCAATCTGCACCTACAAGAAATGGTCTGCAGATATCCACATTGTATCTGCAGGTGCGGATATCCATGGATATAATGCAGACATCCATGGATTTACAGGGCTCTACCTCTCTAACATGTAAAATTAGAGGCCTCTTTTGAAAACTTTGGATTAAGTATCTTGCCCAAGATCACAGTGAGCTGGGGACAGAAGTGAGAATAAAATCAGGTCTGTTGACCTTCATCCACACATTAAACCAGTAGAGCACACTTGCCTCACAGCCTTGGTCCTGTCTAATCTTGAAACATATGTATAAAACAGAATTTCCAAGCAGACTCTGATAAGTTATTTTAAAGCCACAATATGCACCCAAGCAAAGGGAGCATTTTTTAGACTCCAATCACCTAGATCAATTTTTAACAATATATTTTAAAATTATCCAGACTTACCAAGCAATGAAATGAGTTTCCTCTTACTGCAAATCAAGTCACTGCATGGAGTCTTTCCCCACTTCACCTAAAGTCCTTTAATGCAATGAAGCCCTTGTTTCGTTCTGCCTGGAATATTGTTTCATACAGCTATGCAACTAACCTTCAAAGCACACATTTAGAAAGTTTGGCTTGAGAATTGTTCCCACCACATGCAGTGCTTGACATTAAGAGAAGCAAAGTCATTAATTTTAAGGTGTGAGGATATCAGAGTACTGACGCAGCATTTTGCACATAGAAATGGATAAAAATAATTTAAGAATCTTATAAAATTCAATCATAATTAAACATTATGATGTCCATTTACATTGCATTCCTCTAAAAGGAGAGAGCTACATCTGTACAATGAAGCCCTCTCAAGTCTCATCTCGTGTAGGAAAAATCAGACAGGGAATTCACCAGCCACTCATGGGACAACAGTGGAAGTTGTCAGATACACAGGTCTTGGGCATTCCTACCAGCTAAACTTGCTCTGGGCAGGATCAGACAGTGGTAAGAACAGCTACACTAACTACAACCTTCCACCACTGCTGAACTTCTCCAATTATTCCTAGCTGAATATAGGGCCTTATAAGACTACATACTCAGCATACAGTTGAAATATCAACCTGAGTGATGGTGGGGGTCTCACTGTGTCATAGACAAAAGAATCCTTCCCCAGGAGGCAACGGCAGAGCTACAAAGGCCATATCTGCAGGGCACTGCAGTGTGAACTACAGGGGATGCAAACTGCAGAGCGCACTGAAGTGTTACATTCTAACTGCTCCATGTTGAGGCTGCTGGTGCAAAGCAGAAGGTACCAGGCTGGCAGAAACATAGCCCTCTTGCAAAAGGACTGTGTTGATATGCAACAGGTGCCTTCTTTTCACAGAAACAGCATCCATACACAGTAATCAGAGCACAACACTTGGGTGCGCTTTGCAATTCATGGTGCAATGCAGCATAGATAAGCCAAAAGATACCGTGGCGGTAACTGGAGCCCTGAAGTAACAAAACTCTTGCTGCATGCAAGAAGCAACCATCAATGAAAGTGGATCTGTCCCTTTGTCCCCTAGCTCCAAAGAACCAGGCTGCTGCAAAGCATCCTCAAATCCTTGCAGATCCACTGTACCAGGGCTATCGGACGTGGGGTCACCCACACCCAGGAAGGAGGCGGGGCAGCACAGGCACCGTAATGAAATGTATCACTATGAGCAAACGTCATTCTAAGCTGAATTGCACTTTTCACACTTCAATGTATTGGAACATCCATTCCACCTCTCTACATACAGGCAATTTAGCACGTCAGAGCTCACCCTAAGGTCACAGTTTAAATCAGGGATTCGGTGGAATAATTATTTCTGTGTAATGAACTTGATTTAAGCAATGGCAGGTTTATTTTCCTTTGACCAGATGGTGGGGGGAGACATTATCCAAGGTGAATAAATCTCTCTGTACAAGCCAGCTTAAACACAGTGCGTGCACACACTTAGCAAAGCACATAACTGGGACCATCACAGGCTAGCCATGGTCAAAAACCACTTCAGTTACACCACCTTGACAGTCTGCTGTTCCTCCTTAAAAGTCCACAACCTGTCCCTGACACTTTGGCAATCCGACATCATGGCCTGTAGCTCAGCCTCAGCCAGCAAGAGCTGCTTTCTACAGCGCCAGTAGCTTAGAAGCAATTCATGGAACTCGTGTCTATCCTGGTGAGCAATGCTCTCAAACTCCTCCACGTAGGAATCAACATTCTCCAGCCATGAACATGGCTCAAAGATTTTCAGCTGCTCTTTGGTAAAAGGCACTAGTTCTGGCTCTGATGGAAGCTCTGGATACAGCCTCTCATTACGTAACAGCGGTTTTACCGCAACTGTGGGCAGTCTCCCTTGGGACAACTCAGCTGACAAATCAGGGTACAAAGTCTTCAACCCAGAGTGTTGAGCACGGTCTTTGGCTTCATTCCAATGCTTGGACAGCACATGGGGTGACTCTGAAGAAAGAACAGGATTTGTAGCCTCTGGTACCTTCTCAGTTTCTCTGTCCTGTACATTTCCCATTACTGACTGAGTGCAAGCAGCCCTGCTTTTAAAGTGGCTTTCTGCTGTGCCAGAATTTGCTGATTGATCAGCGACTTCCAAAAGGTTCTGGGGTTTGCCCAGTTTATTTGTACCATCTTCCTCAGGCCTTCCCCTGCATTTCTCATGCAAGAGACCAGCTCTGAATTCTTCTCCTTGTGTCAGAGGTTCTGTCAAAGCTGTCTGGGATCCTTCATCTGCTAAGGTTAAAGACGTCAAGGGGATATCACACATATCATTCACATTTTTTCCATCCTCTGCTTCATCACTGAGTCGAATCTCTGTAAACACTTCAGGATGTTCCACCTGGACTTCACTAGACTGAGAAGACACCTCTTGATCTCTAGCTTTACTATGGGAAAAGACCTCACACAAGTCCTGCTTCTGCGGCTCTTCACGTTTTTTCTTTTTATCCTAGAAAAGAAAAAACAGACAAGACATCAGGAAACTGCCATAATAAATGAGTAACAAAAGAAAGTCAGCATTTGTCTTGCATTACAATGTACCTAAAGCTTACATCACAAGCCTAATTTCTGGTTATGTAGCTAAGAAATAAATGCGTATTTCAACTCATAGGTTGACATGGAGTAAATATACTTTGAAAACCAGGTGCAGTCACTAGGCCCCTCATTTCACTTAATCCATGAACACTAAGGAAATCTGGTAAACACACAGCTCATTAAATACATCAGGTGCCTACTGGCCACGTGGACATGCCAAAGGCACCAAACACTGCACATGATCCATGTGTAAGCAGTTTGTGTTCCTCTATTTCTTTCCTCTCTTTTGAATCCCCCTATTTCTTACTCAAGGTCTCATTTGGCAAGAAATGTGAGAATTAATGCAGAATGAGAGAAATCATGCAAGTTGTAACTTACAGTCACTACTGAACCTAACACACCTCTTGGTTTTCAGCTTCCCTCTTTCCGCATGCCTAAGTTCCAAAAGACAACACCCAAACTGACCTGTCAGCTTCACTTCCCTGCTTACAGGAACTAAAATGATGCCAACTATGTTGTTTTATGAAAACTGTCAGCATCCTGGGGCACAGACTGTCTTTGCATGATGTGCTGTACAAATAACTAAAAGAGTACGTCCCTGATCTTTGACTGAAACCAGACTCTACCACAATATAAAATACTTGGGAATGGGTTTGTAATTTCATGGAAACTTGCCTAATGGTCTTTAATCCTGGAAAGGCTTATTTGCATGACACTTTCAGCTGATACTTCAATATCACTTGCAGTGTCCAGTTAGCAAAATACTAACCCTATGGGACAATCCATAAACCAGAAATTAGTAGATTTGCTAAGCATGATGATACTTGGAAAAGCTGAATAAAATGACATAGGTATGAATTTTAATTTGATTATTCCCTTTTTAATTAACATTAGCTATTAATGAATGGGTCGGTTGTTTTGTGAACAATCAGACAGCTAACAGTAACACAGCGCTCAACGAAGCCCTGGCACCAGGTCACCGTGGTGTCCAGGATTTTGCCACTAGCACCTAGCAGCACTGTGGTAGCCAGGGAAGCAAATGCTCCTGGCACCTAAACCAAGAGCCAGCAGTACTGACATTTTCAGTGCTGCCACCTCTCTCACCCCTGCCCACCATCTCTAGGACAAGCACCCCCAGCAGGAGCTGTCTGGGGAGCGGGGAGCGTTTTTACACTCTGCACTGCTGCCAAAAGCATCGAAAGAAGTGGTGGTGGCAACAGTCTTTCAGTGGCAGCAGGTTCCTTCACTACCGCACGCCTAGACATCTCAGGTTTGGGGCTGGACCCCTAGGTATGTGGCATATTGGCCGAGGCCTACAGTAACTATATTTTTTGTTACTTCCTCCCCAAAAGCACAAACATGTCAAGTGATCACATCATTCTGACAATATGACCGGGATTTGATTAAGGTCTCCTGTATAAACAGCTAGAATCCAGAGCTCAGAAGACTAAATAAGACAAGCACTGAGAAAACAGCAGGAAAGCTAGTTTATACTGCTCTAATTTCCTATATAATGCAGAAGACCTCCAAAATCATCAAAAGTCAAGAGAGAGGGAACCAAATCAGGAATCCTCCTCAGCACTGGAAAAAGACTGAGGGAAGTAACAAAGAAGTAAAGTTCTGAACACTTCCTGACAATTTCACATGTCTTAGCAGACTGGCTGACTGCAATCTCACTTTTATCAGCTGTTCTGCTTTATATTAAGGCCTCAACTAACCCAGCATATTTGTTCTCAACCTTCAGCTGAATACCTTTTAATCCAAGCACATGCTTGCAGTATCCTACAAAAAGACAATATATTTTATTCTCTTTTGGCTTCCACATCTCCAGCTCTCCTGTTCACTTTATTTTAGGATCACTAGCCTGGAATTCACAGGAAAACAAGACCATACATTTCTCATGCTCTTGTTCGCATTTTATACTGCTGCCACCTCCATCGTATCTGAACACCATCCTCTAAACTGGTAGTGAAGTCCCAGCAGAGTCCATGGGGTCTGACATCTCTCTCTCATCCAAGTAAAATTCTACAATCTCAATAGAAATTTCATCTGGGCAAGGATCACAAGATCAGGCTCCAAAGTCAAATCAAAACAGAGCACCTGTTTCTCTTCTTATACTTTGAGTGTTAACTTTTCATTGTGTTTACACAACGCCTACCACAATGTGGACAGACCTTTAGGAAGCACTGCAACAAAAAAACAACAACAAATTACAGCAATGAAGAGACATTTAACACAAGACAAGAGAAGACGGTTATTTCCACAAAATGCAAAATGAGATGGTTAGTAGTCTTCTCATTGGATATTTGGGGGCTACATTTATTTAATAGCTAGATTTATTAGTTTATGTTCAATATTAGATGCACAATTGTTAATGCACTTACTAAATGAAGCATTTTAATTCCTTCTCTAAAGTGAGTGGTTTTGACTTGGACAGATTATCAGAGAGACCCCCTCAAGCATAAGGGGCAGTATGGAAGAGGGCGCAGAGAGAGGAGTGGATGGAGGATGCAAAGGCGTAATGTCTCAGTGATGCAAACAAGGAATGTGTGTAGGAAGGGAAGAACGCAAAGGTGTAAGAAAGACCAGAGCTTTGCTGGGGCTTAGACTGATGAAAAACATCCTGAACTTAATGCAGATGAAGAAACATGCGGTGGGACTGAAAGAAGAGAGTGATATAATCAGAGGGCCAGGGAAGAAAGATGATTTTAGCAGCAATAAAATGGTCTGGAGAGGAAGACATTGAAATTGCCGAGATCCCAAAGACCAAAAGGATGCAGTAACTAAGCTGGGACATGAGATAGGTACAGTCAAGTACCTCAGTGCTCAGAAGGTAAGGCAGTAGTTTTAGACTCTGTCAAGGAAAATCCAACCAGATTTGGCTACAGGCTAGATATGCAAGGGAGCAGAGGGGTTTAAATCTGACTCCATGCTGCCCAAGTGGTAGGACAGGGCGGAGTTAAATGCTACAGAGTCTGAGGGCCAAGAGGAGTTCACTTTTGAATTGTGAGGGGACAACAGGAAGTCCTTCTACTACAAAGTGGAGTTCCTGACCTGCCAGCTAAATTCACTGAACAAGCTCTCAGCAAGTCATTTTCTCCACAGGAAAAGGAGACTTACAGTAGACAAAAGAGCTTGACAAACCCAAGCACCAGGTTGCCATGGTGCCCAGGAATTATACTGTGGCACCTAGCTGCGCTATGGCACTCAAGCGGCAGAACCCCCCACCACCACAAAAAAAAAAAAAAAAAAGCAGTGCACAGTTTTGTTTTTGGCGTTTGGTGGTTTTGGTTTTGGCTGAAGCACTTCTTTACCTACACTTTTTTCTTTGCCTGTGGCTTCTTTAATTTTTCTTTGTCCACAGCTTCTTGACAGCAAGAAGGCTGCTTCCCTGAAGCACCACTGAAACCAGTGGCAGCTTTTCATGGGAGAAAAGGTTGCTTATTCCTAACAGCGTCTATCACCCTTCTCAGCTCTCGCTTGCAACCACTGCATCCATGTTGAAAGGAAGAGGAGTATGTGCAATCCCTGGGACTCAAACCCAAAGCAAGATATGATGATTTAAATCACAATGTCAGGTGAGGATTAACAGCAAGCAAATGCAAGCCTAGAGCAGTGGCTCCCAACATTTTTTCTGCCATGGCACACCTTTAATTAATTTGAGGCACAGCACCAGAGTTGCCAAATCAATTCATGAATATTCATGAGCCAATTAGCCAATTCAGAGATCTTTTGAATAGGTTTTTCAAAAAAGTGTGTGACACACTGATTGGGAAACACGAACCTAGAGGGATTAGCTTGTTTTACCATCTTCAGACACACACAGCTAAAAGCTCAGAGCTCATCTATATGATTAAAAGCTGAGGTCTGTTAGATAGCTGTAAGTTTAAAATATGAACAGAAATACTGGCTTTTTCAAGAATGAGATATTTTTCCCCAGGAGTCCTCATATTTTGGATATTTCAAAACCAAGACAACGTATACCTGCAGTGTTACCCAGAGGAGATAACAAGATTCATCCTACACTACTTCCACGTGAGCTTTTGTGGGAGAAATACCCCACCTTCAGATGCTTGAAGATGGGGAATCTACAGAATGGGAGCAAAATACACAAATAAGTAGTTGCAGTGCTCCATCCTAGACATGACTGACCTAGCTTTGGTTTGGTGTCAGTTTCCAAAAGCCTGAAATGAAAAATAACTTATCTTTGCCTCCTGGTGGTAGCTACATAAATAGGATGACTGATGCGTGGGGTCTGAGTTACTACAGAAAATGCTCTCTGAGTCTTGCCCACATGCTCAGGGTTCAGCTGAGCCCCATACTCAGGCTGGGAGGGAGCTCTCCCTCAGGTCAGACCGGCAAGGGCTCTGTGGGGAGGGCACCTTGTCCCACCTTCCTCTATCATATATGGCATGACTCATTTGCTGGTGGGTTCTCTGCACCTTTAAACCACAATTTGCAGATTTTAATAACTCGGTCATAGGAGAGTTTATTCCATGAGCGTGTAGGTGAGGCTCTGTGGCCTACAGCACGCTGGACATCCAAATGGGTGACGGGAGAAAATTTTCCCTCCTAGCAGAGTGGCTCTGGGCAGTTTATTGCCTTCCTCGATCGCACAGGGCACAGCTCGCTTACGGCTGGATTCTCTGCGCCTTTAAATCACGACTGGAGAACTTCTAATGACTCAACCAAAGGTTAAGCCAGACCTGGATAAATTAATATTTCTGGTCATCACAGCAACCAGTTTTATCAGCTTCCAAAGAGCAGCCGTGTTAATCTAGTAAAGCAAAAAGAAAAACAAGGAGTCTGGGGACACTTGAAGACTAACAGATTTACTGATCGCATGAGAAGCCTCTGATGAAGTGAGATTTTCTCCCGCAAAAGCTCATGTGATCAATAAACCGGTCAGTCTTTAAGTCCCACCAAACACCTTGCTAACAAATGCTCTGATTTGCTGTCACTGTATGACCTGATCCTATGTTTTACACCCCTTGCATTTATTTTCATTCCTTTCTGTAAGTTCACCCATCTTCAAAGCATCTGATGAAGTGGGATTTTCTCCCACGAAAGTCATGCGAAAAATAAATCTGTTAGTCTTAAACTGCCCCACGACTCCTTGTTTATTTCTCCCCTCTTACCAGCCTGTCGAGCACCACTGCATGAATGTAATAGTGAAGTGCCCCCCGTGATAGAAAATCAAATAACTGGCGCCTAGCTGTGAACCACTTTTGCCCACCCCTGTGTCAGGAGTCCCTAAGAGTGAGTGGGAAGGAAGTTACCGGCCGGGCGGCAGCCTGGATGATTTTACCGACCCCCGCCCACCCCAGCACTCTCCCCTCCCCTTTAACCCCCGGTACAGCCGCTTTACGAGCTGCGCGGCGGGCAGGGAGGCGCGGGGGGCTGACAGGAGCCGTTACGACGGTTGCCCGCCCCGGCCCAGTCACGTGAGGCGCGATGGCGCCCAGCCTGGCGGTTCCCGCGCGCCGTTACCTTCGCCTTGGGGCGCGGCCTACGCGGGGGGCGCGCCGCCGCCTCCATCCCCGCCGAGCGCTCCTGGCTCGGGTGGGCGACCCGCCGCCCCGCCCGCCGCCCCGGAAACAAACAGGAAACGGCGCCGGGGTCACGTGAGCGGCCGACGCAAAGCGAGGAGGAACGCGCGCCGCGCAGCGGACGACGGAACGCAGCTGCCCCACAGCGCCCCCTAGCGCCGCGCCAAAGGGCGGCACGCTCAGCCCACGTGACGCGGCAGCCTGGTGGAGGGACGCTCCCGCCCCCTGCGCCTAGCCACGCCCCCTCCACTTGGCCACGCCCATTCTGCTCCCCAGGGGGCGACTTCTGCATTGGTGTAACACTGCTACTAGCTGACACGTGGGGGTGCTGGGAAATGCTGGGGGTCACCAATCTGGTATAACACTGTTACTAGCTGACACGTGGGGGTGCTGGGAAATGC